>JAECXB010000375.1:0-62187 GCA_018151435.1 Zaprionus africanus | reverse complement strand
GACACTGGCTAGACACTGGCTAGGCACTGGCTAGACACTGGCTAGGCACTGGCTAGGCACTGGCTAGGCACTGGCTAGGACACTGGCTAGGCACTGGCTAGGCACTGGCTAGGCACTGGCTAGGCACTGGCTAGACACTGGCTAGGCACTGGCTAGGCACTGGCTAGGCACTGGCTAGACACTGGCTAGGCACTGGCTAGGCACTGGCTAGGCACTGGCTAGACACTGGCTAGGCACTGGCTAGGCACTGGCTAGACACTGGCTAGGCACTGGCTAGACACTGGCTAGGCACTGGCTAGGCACTGGCTAGACACTGGCTAGGCACTGGCTAGGCACTGGCTAGGCACTGGCTAGGCACTGGCTAGGCACTGGCTAGGCACTGGCTAGGCACTGGCTAGGCACTGGCTAGGCACTGGCTAGACACTGGCTAGGCACTGGCTAGGCACTGGCTAGGCACTGGCTAGACACTGGCTAGACACTGGCTAGGCACTGGCTAGGCACTGGCTAGACACTGGCTAGGCACTGGCTAGGCACTGGCTAGACACTGGCTAGGCACTGGCTAGGCACTGGCTAGACACTGGCTAGGCACTGGCTAGGCACTGGCTAGGCACTGGCTAGGCACTGGCTAGGCACTGGCTAGGCACTGGCTAGACACTGGCTAGGCACTGGCTAGGCACTGGCTAGGCACTGGCTAGGCACTGGCTAGGCACTGGCTAGGCACTGGCTAGACACTGGCTAGGCACTGGCTAGACACTGGCTGGGCACTGGCTAGACACTGGCTAGGCACTGGCTAGACACTGGCTAGGCACTGGCTAGACACTGGCTAGGCACTGGCTAGACACTGGCTAGGCACTGGCTAGACACTGGCTAGGCACTGGCTAGACACTGGCTAGGCACTGGCTAGACACTGGCTAGGCACTGGCTAGACACTGGCTAGGCACTGGCTAGACACTGGCTAGACACTGGCTAGGCACTGGCTAGGCACTGGCTAGACACTGGCTAGGCACTGGCTAGGCACTGGCTAGACACTGGCTAGGCACTGGCTAGACACTGGCTAGGCACTGGCTAGGCACTGGCTAGGCACTGGCTAGGCACTGGCTAGGCACTGGCTAGGCACTGGCTAGGCACTGGCTAGGCACTGGCTAGGCACTGGCTAGGCACTGGCTAGGCACTGGCTAGGCACTGGCTAGACACTGGCTAGGCACTGGCTAGGCACTGGCTAGGCACTGGCTGAGGCACTGGCTAGGCACTGGCTAGGCACTGGCTAGGCACTGGCTAGGCACTGGCTAGGCACTGGCTAGGCACTGGCTAGGCACTGGCTAGGCACTGGCTAGGCACTGGCTAGGCACTGGCTAGGCACTGGCTAGGCACTGGCTAGGCACTGGCTAGGCACTGGCTAGGCACTGGCTAGGCACTGGCTAGGCACTGGCTAGGCACTGGCTAGGCACTGGCTAGGCACTGGCTAGGCACTGGCTAGGCACTGGCTAGGCACTGGCTAGACACTGGCTAGGCACTGGCTAGGCACTGGCTAGGCACTGGCTAGGCACTGGCTAGGCACTGGCTAGGCACTGGCTAGACACTGGCTAGGCACTGGCTAGGCACTGGCTAGGCACTGGCTAGGCACTGGCTAGACACTGGCTAGGCACTGGCTGGACACTGGCTAGACACTGGCTAGACACTGGCTAGGCACTGGCTGGACACTGGCTAGACACTGGCTAGGCACTGGCTAGGCACTGGCTAGGCACTGGCTAGGCACTGGCTAGACACTGGCTAGGCACTGGCTAGACACTGGCTGAGGCACTGGCTAGACACTGGCTAGACACTGGCTAGGCACTGGCTAGACACTGGCTAGGCACTGGGCTAGGGCACTGGCTGGGCACTGGCTAGACACTGGCTAGGCACTGGTTTGGCACTGGCTAGACACTGGCTAGGCACTGGCTAGACTCTGGCTAGGCACTGGCTAGACACTGGCTAGGCACTGGCTAGACACTGGCTAGGCACTGGCTGGACACACTGGCACTGGCTAGGCACTGGCTAGACACTGGCACAGGCACTGGCTAGGCACTGGCTAGGCACTGGCTAGGCACTGACTGGCTAGACACTGGCTAGGCACTGCTGCACTGGCTGGGCACTGGCTAGGCACTGGCTGGCAGACACTGGCTAGGCACTGGCTAGGCACTGGCTAGACACTGGCTAGGCACTGGCTAGACACTGGCTAGGCACTGGCTAGACACTGGCTAGGCACTGGCTAGGCACTGGCTAGACACTGGCTAGGCACTGGCTAGGCACTGGCTAGACACTGGCTAGGCACTGGCTAGGCACTGGCTGCAGACACTGGCTAGACACTGGCTAGGCACTGGCTAGGCACTGGCTAGGCACTGGCTAGGCACTGGCTAGCACTGGCTAGGCACTGGCTAGACACTGGCTAGGCACTGGCTAGGCACTGGCTGGACACTGGCTAGACACTGGCTGGACACTGGCTAGACACTGGCTAGGCACTGGCTAGACACTGGCTAGGCACTGGCTAGGCACTGGCTAGGCACTGGCTAGGCACTGGCTAGGCACTGGCTAGGCACTGGCTAGGCACTGGCTAGGCACTGGCTAGGCACTGGCTAGGCACTGGCTAGGCACTGGCTAGGCACTGGCTAGGCACTGGCTAGGCACTGGCTAGGCACTGGCTAGGCACTGGCTAGGCACTGGCTAGACACTGGCTAGGCACTGGCTAGACACTGGCTAGGCACTGGCTAGACACTGGCTAGGCACTGGCTAGACACTGGCTAGGCACTGGCTAGGCACTGGCTAGGCACTGGCTAGGCACTGGCTGGACACTGGCTAGGCACTGGCTAGACACTGGCTAGACACTGGCTAGGCACTGGCTAGACACTGGCTAGGCACTGGCTGGGCACTGGCTAGGCACTGGCTGGACACTGGCTAGGCACTGGCTGGACACTGGCTAGGCACTGGCTAGGCACTGGCTGGACACTGGCTAGACACTGGCTAGGCACTGGCTAGGCACTGGCTAGGCACTGGCTAGGCACTGGCTAGGCACTGGCTGGCACTGGCTAGGCACTGGCTAGGCACTGGCTAGGCACTGGCTAGGCACTGGCTAGGCACTGGCTAGGCACTGGCTGGACACTGGCTAGGCACTGGCTAGGCACTGGCTAGGCACTGGCTAGGCACTGGCTAGGCACTGGCTAGGCACTGGCTAGGCACTGGCTAGGCACTGGCTAGGCACTGGCTAGGGCACTGGCTAGACACTGGCTAGGCACTGGCTAGGACACTGGCTAGACACTGGCTAGGCACTGGCTAGGCACTGGCTAGGCACTGGCTAGGCACTGGCTAGGCACTGGCTAGGCACTGGCTAGGCACTGGCTAGGCACTGGCTAGGCACTGGCTAGGCACTGGCTAGGCACTGGCTAGACACTGGCTAGGCACTGGCTAGGCACTGGCTAGGCACTGGCTAGGCACTGGCTAGGCACTGGCTGGGCACTGGCTAGACACTGGCTAGGCACTGGCTAGACACTGGCTAGGCACTGGCTGGGCACTGGCTAGACACTGGCTAGGCACTGGCTAGACACTGGCTGGACACTGGCTGGACACTGGCTGGACACTGGCTAGGCACTGGCTAGGACACTGGCTAGGCACTGGCTGGGCACTGGCTAGGCACTGGCTAGACACTGGCTAGGCACTGGCTAGACACTGGCTAGACACTGGCTAGGCACTGGCTAGGCACTGGCTAGGCACTGGCTAGGCACTGGCTAGGCACTGGCTAGACACTGGCTAGGCACTGGCTAGGCACTGGCTAGGCACTGGCTAGAGCACTGGCTAGGCACTGGCTAGACACTGGCTAGGCACTGGCTAGACACTGGCTAGGCACTGGCTAGGCACTGGCTAGGGCACTGGCTAGGCACTGGCTAGGCACTGGCTAGGCACTGGCTAGGCACTGGCTAGGCACTGGCTGGGCACTGGCTAGGCACTGGCTAGGCACTGGCTAGGCACTGGCTAGGCACTGGCTAGGGCACTGGCTAGGCACTGGCTAGGGCACTGGCTAGGCACTGGCTAGGCAAGGCACTGGCTAGGCACTGGCTAGGCACTGGACACTGGCTAGCACTGGCTAGGGCACTGGCTAGGCACTGGCTGGGCACTGGCTAGACACTGGCTAGGCACTGGCTAGCACTGGCTAGGCACTGGCTAGACACTGGCTAGACACTGGCTGGACACTGGCTAGACACTGGCTAGACACTGGCTGGACACTGGCTAGGACACTGGCTAGACACTGGCTAGGCACTGGCTAGGCACTGGCTAGGCACTGGCTAGACACTGGCTAGGCACTGGCTAGACACTGGCTAGACACTGGCTAGACACTAGCTGGACACTGGCTAGACACTGACTAGGCACTGGCTAGACACTGGCTAGGCACTGGCTAGGCACTGGTTTGGCACTGGCTAGACACTGGCTAGGCACTGGTTTGGCACTGGCTAGACACTGCCTAGGCACTGGCTAGACTCTGGCTAGGCACTGGCTGGACACTGGCTAGACACTGGCTAGACACTGGCTGGACACTGGCTAGACACTGGCTAGACACTGGCTGGACACTGGCTAGACACTGGCTGGACACTGGCAAGACACTGACTGGACACTGGCTAGACACTGACTAGGCACTGGCTAGACACTGGCTAGGCACTGGCTTGGCACTGGTAAGGCACTGGTTATGCACTGGCTAGGCACTGGCTAGACTCTGGCTAGGCACTGGATAGACACTGGCTAGACACTGGCTAGACACTGGCTAGGCACTGGCTAGACACTGGCTAGACACTGGCTAGGCACTGGCTAGACACTGGCTAGGCACTGGCTAGGCACTGGCTAGGCACTGGCTAGGCACTGGCTAGGCACTGGCTAGGCACTGGCTAGGCACTGGCTAGGCACTGGCTAGGCACTGGGCACTGGCTAGGCACTGGCTAGGCACTGGCTGGAGCACTGGCTAGGCACTGGCTAGACACTGGCTGGCTAGACACTGGCTAGGCACTGGCTAGACACTGGCTAGACACTGGCTAAGCACTAGCTAGGCACTGGCAGAGCACTGGTTAGGCACTGGCTTGGCACTAGCTAGGCACTGGCTTGGCACTGGCTTGGCACTGGCAAGGCACTGGCTAGGCACTGGCTAGGCACTGGTTAGGCACTGGCTAGGCACTGGTTAGGCACTGGCTAGACACTGGCTAGACACTGGCTTGACACTGGCTATACACTGGCCTAGACACTGGCTAGGCACTGGCTAGGCACTGGCTAGGCACTGGCTGGCTGGCACTGGCTGGGCACTGGCTAGGCACTGGCTAGGCACTGGCTAGGCACTGGCTAGGCACTGGCTAGGCACTGGCTAGGCACTGGCTAGGCACTGGCTAGGCACTGGCTAGGCACTGGCTGGGCACTGGCTAGGCACTGGCTAGGCACTGGCTAGGCACTGGCTAGGCACTGGCTAGGCACTGGCTAGGCACTGGCTAGGCACTGGCTAGGCACTGGCTAGGCACTGGCTAGGCACTGGCTAGGCACTGGCTAGGCACTGGCTAGGCACTGGCTAGGCACTGGCTAGGCACTGGCTGGACACTGGCTAGACACTGGCTAGACACTGGCTAGACACTGGCTAGGACACTGGCTAGACACTGGCTAGGACACTGGCTAGGCACTGGCTAGGCACTGGCTAGGCACTGGCTAGGCACTGGCTAGACACTGGCTAGACACTGGCTAGGCACTGGCTAGACACTGGCTAGACACTGGCTAGGCACTGGCTAGGCACTGGCTAGGCACTGGCTAGGCACTGGCTAGGCACTGGCTAGGCACTGGCTAGACACTGGCTAGGCACTGGCTAGGCACTGGCTAGACACTGGCTGAGGCACTGGCTAGACACTGGCTAGGCACTGGCTAGACACTGGCTAGACACTGGCTAGGCACTGGCTGGACACTGGCTAGGACACTGGCTAGACACTGGCTAGGACACTGGCTAGACACTGGCTAGGCACTGGCTAGACACTGGCTAGGCACTGGCTAGACACTGGCTAGACACTGGCTAGACACTGGCTAGACACTGGCTAGACACTGGCTAGACACTGGCTGGACACTGGCTAGACACTGGCTGGACACTGGCTAAGACACTGACTAGGCACTGGCTAGACACTGGCTAGGCACTGGCTAGGCACTGGCTAGGCACTGGCTAGACACTGGCTAGGCACTGGCTAGACACTGGCTGGACACTGGCTAGACACTGGCTAGGCACTGGCTAGACACTGGCTAGGCACTGGCTAGGCACTGGCACTGGCTAGGCACTGGCTAGACACTGGCTAGGCACTGGCTAGGCACTGGCTAGGCACTGGCTAGGCACTGGCTAGGCACTGGCTAGGCACTGGCTAGGCACTGGCTAGGCACTGGCTAGGCACTGGCTAGACACTGGCTAGGCACTGGCTAGGCACTGGCTAGACACTGGCTAGGCACTGGCTAGGCACTGGCTAGGCACTGGCTGGGCACTGGCTAGGCACTGGCTAGGCACTGGCTAGGCACTGGCTAGACACTGGCTAGGCACTGGCTGGGCACTGGCTAGACACTGGCTAGGCACTGGCTAGGCACTGGCTAGGCACTGGCTAGGCACTGGCTAGACACTGGCTAGGCACTGGCTAGGCACTGGCTAGACACTGGCCTAGGCACTGGCTAGGCACTGGCTAGACACTGGCTAGGCACTGGCTAGGCACTGGCTAGGCACTGGCTAGACACTGGCTAGGCACTGGCTAGACACTGGCTGGACACTGGCTAGGCACTGGCTACTGGCTAGACACTGACTAGGCACTGGCTAGACACTGGCTAGGCACTGGCTGGGCACTGGCTAGACACTGGCTAGGCACTGGCTAGACACTGGCTAGGCACTGGCTAGACACTGGCTAGGCACTGGCTAGGCACTGGCTAGACACTGGCTAGGCACTGGCTTGGCTAGGCACTGGCTAGACACTGGCTAGGCACTGGGCACTGGCTAGACACTGGCTAGGCACTGGCTAGGCACTGGCTAGACACTGGCTAGGCACTGGCTAGACACTGGCTAGACACTGGCTAGACACTGGCTAGGCACTGGCTAGGCACTGGCTAGGCACTGGCTAGACACTGGCTAGGCACTGGCTAGACACTGGCTAGGCACTGGCTAGACACTGGCTAGGCACTGGCTAGACACTGGCTAGGCACTGGCTAGGCACTGGCTAGGCACTGGCTAGGCACTGGCTTGGCACTGGCTAGGCACTGGCTAGGCACTGGCTTGGCACTGGCTAGACTCTGGCTAGGCACTGGCTAGACTCTGGCTAGGCACTGGCTAGACACTGGCTAGGCACTGGCTAGACACTGGCTAGGCACTGGCTAGACACTGGCTAGGCACTGGCTGGACACTGGCTAGGCACTGGCTAGACACTGGCTAGGCACTGGCTAGACACTGGCTAGACACTGGCTGGACACTGGCTAGACACTGGCTGGACACTGGCTAGGCACTGGCTGGACACTGGCTAGACACTGGCTAGGCACTGGCTAGACACTGGCTAGGCACTGGCTAGGCACTGGCTAGGCACTGGCTAGGCACTGGCTAGACACTGGCTAGGCACTGGCTAGACACTGGCTAGGCACTGGCTAGGCACTGGCTTGGCACTGGCTAGACACTGGCTAGGCACTGGCTAGACACTGGCTGGCTGGCACTGGCTAGGCACTGGCTAGGCACTGGCTAGGCACTGGCTAGGCACTGGCTAGACACTGGCTAGGCACTGGCTAGACACTGGCTAGGCACTGGCTAGGCACTGGCTAGGCACTGGCTAGGCACTGGCTAGACACTGGCTAGGCACTGGCTAGGCACTGGCTTGGCACTGGCTAGACACTGGCTAGGCACTGGCTAGACACTGGCTAGGCACTGGCTAGACACTGGCTAGGCACTGGCTAGACACTGGCTAGACACTGGCTAGACACTGGCTAGACACTGGCTTGGCACTGGCTAGACACTGGCTAGGCACTGGCTAGACACTGGCTAGGCACTGGCTAGGCACTGGCTAGGCACTGGCTAGACACTGGCTAGGCACTGGCTAGACACTGGCTAGGCACTGGCTAGACACTGGCTAGGCACTGGCTAGACACTGGCTAGGCACTGGCTAGGCACTGGCTTGGCACTGGCTAGACACTGGCTAGGCACTGGCTAGACACTGGCTAGGCACTGGCTAGGCACTGGCTAGGCACTGGCTAGACACTGGCTAGGCACTGGCTAGGCACTGGCTAGGCACTGGCTAGGCACTGGCTAGACACTGGCTAGACACTGGCTAGGCACTGGCTAGACACTGGCTAGACACTGGCTAGACACTGGCTAGACACTGGCTAGGCACTGGCTAGACACTGGCTAGACACTGGCTAGACACTGGCTAGGCACTGGCTAGGCACTGGCTAGGCACTGGCTGGACACTGGCTAGACACTGGCTAGGCACTGGCTAGGCACTGACTAGGCACTGGCTAGACACTGGCTAGGCACTGGCTAGGCACTGGCTAGACACTGGCTAGGCACTGGCTAGGCACTGGCTTGGCACTGGCTAGACACTGGCTAGGCACTGGCTAGACTCTGGCTAGGCACTGGCTAGACACTGGCTAGGCACTGGCTAGACACTGGCTAGGCACTGGCTAGACTCTGGCACTGGCTAGACACTGGCTAGGCACTGGCTAGACACTGGCTAGGCACTGGCTAGACACTGGCTGGACACTGGCTAGACACTGGCTTGACACTGGCTAGACACGGCTGGACACTGGCTAGACACTGGCTGGACACTGGCTAGACACTGGCTAGGCACTGGCTAGACACTGGCTAGGCACTGGCTAGGCACTGGCTAGGCACTGGTTAGGCACTGGCTAGGCACTGGCTAGGCACTGGCCTGACACTGGCTAGGCACTGGCTAGACACTGGCTAGACACTGGCTAGACACTGGCTAGGCACTGGCTAGACACTGGCTAGGCACTGGCTAGGCACTGGCTAGGCACTGGCTAGGCACTGGCTTGGCACTGGCTAGGCACTGGCTAGGCACTGGTTAGGCACTGGCTAGGCACTGGCTAGGCACTGGCTAGGCACTGGCTAGGCACTGGCTAGACACTGGCTAGGCACTGGCTAGGCACTGGCTAGACACTGGCTAGACACTGGCTAGACACTGGCTAGACACTGGCTAGGCACTGGCTAGACACTGGCTAGGCACTGGCTAGACACTGGCTAGACACTGGCTAGACACTAGGCTAGGCACTGGCTAGGCACTGGCTAGGCACTGGCTAGACACTGGCTAGGCACTGGCTAGGCACTGGCTAGGCACTGGCTAGACACTGGCTAGACACTGGCTAGGCACTGGCTAGACACTGGCTAGACACTGGCTAGACACTGGCTAGGCACTGGCTAGACACTGGCTAGGCACTGGCTAGGCACTGGCTAGACACTGGCTAGACACTGGCTAGACACTGGCTAGACACTGGCTGGACACTGGCTAGACACTGGCTAGGGCACTGGCTAGACACTGGCTAGGCACTGGCTAGGCACTGGCTAGACACTGGCTAGGCACTGGCTAGACACTGGCTAGGCACTGGCTAGGCACTGGCTAGGCACTGGCTAGGCACTGGCTAGGCACTGGCTAGGCACTGGCTAGGCACTGGCTAGGCACTGGCTAGGCACTGGCTTGGCACTGGCTAGACACTGGCTAGGCACTGGCTTGGCACTGGCTAGACACTGGCTAGGCACTGGTTTGGCACTGGCTAGACACTGCCTAGGCACTGGCTAGACACTGGCTAGGCACTGGCTAGCAGGCACTGGCTAGACACTGGCTAGGCACTGGCTAGGCACTGGCTAGGCACTGGCTAGGCACTGGCTAGGCACTGGCTAGGCACTGGCTGAGGCACTGGCTAGGCACTGGCTTGGCTGGCACTGGCTAGACACTGGCTAGGCACTGGCTAGGCACTGGCTAGACACTGGCTAGACACTGGCTAGGCACTGGCTAGACACTGGCTAGGCACTGGCTAGACACTGGCTAGACACTGGCTAGGCACTGGCTAGACACTGGCTAGGCACTGGCTAGGCACTGGTTTGGCACTGGCTAGACACTGGCTAGGCACTGGCTAGACACTGGCTAGGCACTGGCTAGACACTGGCTAGGCACTGGCTAGACACTGGCTAAACACTGGCTAGACACTGGCTAGGCACTGGCTAGACACTGGCTAGGCACTGGCTAGGCACTGGCTAGGCACTGGCTAGGCACTGGCTAGGCACTGGCTAGACACTGGCTAGGCACTGGCTAGGCACTGGCTTGGCACTGGCTGGACACTGGCTAGGCACTGGTTTGGCACTAAGCTAGACACTGGCTAGGCACTGGCTAGGCACTGGCTAGACACTGGCTAGGCACTGGCTAGGCACTGGCTGGGCACTGGCTAGGCACTGGCTAGACACTGGCTAGGCACTGGCTAGACACTGGCTAGGCACTGGCTAGGCACTGGCTAGACACTGGCTAGGCACTGGCTAGACACTGGCTAGGCACTGGCTAGGCACTGGCTAGGCACTGGCTAGACACTGGCTAGACACTGGCTAGACACTGGCTAGACACTGGCTAGACACTGGCTAGACACTGGCTAGACACTGGCTAGACACTGGCTGGACACTGGCTAGACACTGGCTAGGCACTGGCTAGGCACTGGCTAGACACTGGCTAGGCACTGGCTAGACACTGGCTGGGCACTGGCTAGACACTGGCTAGGCACTGGCTAGACACTGGCTAGGCACTGGCTAGGCACTGGCTAGGCACTGGCTAGACACTGGCTAGGCACTGGCTAGGCACTGGTTTGGCACTGGCTAGACACTGGCTAGACACTGGCTAGACACTGGCTAGACACTGGCTGGACACTGGCTAGACACTGACAAGGCACTGGCTAGACACTGGCTAGGCACTGGCTAGGCACTGGCTAGACACTGGCTAGGCACTGGCTAGGCACTGGTTTGGCACTAGCTAGACACTGGCTAGGCACTGGTTTGGCACTGGCTAGACACTGGCTAGGCACTGGTTTGGCACTGGCTAGACACTGCCTAGGCACTGGCTAGACTCTGGCTAGGCACTGGCTAGACTCTGGCTAGGCACTGGCTAGACACTGGCTAGGCACTGGCTAGACACTGGTTTGGCACTGGCTAGACACTGCCTAGGCACTGGCTAGACTCTGGCTAGGCACTGGCTGGACACTGGCTAGACACTGGCTAGACACTGACTGGACACTGGCTAGACACTGGCTGGACACTGGCTAGACACTGACTAGGCACTGGCTAGACACTGGCTAGGCACTGGCTTGACACTGGCTAGACACTGGCTAGACACTGGCTAGACACTGGCTAGACACTGGCTAGACACTGGCTGGACACTGGCTAGACACTGACTAGACACTGGCTAGGCACTGGCTAGACACTGGCTAGACACTAGCTGGACACTGGCTAGACACTGACTAGGCACTGGCTAGGCACTGACTAGGCACTGGCTATACACTGGCTAGGCACTGGCTAGGCACTGGCAAGACACTGGCTAGGCACTGGCTAGGCACTGGTTTGGCACTGGCTAGACACTGGCTAGGCACTGGCTAGACTCTGGCTAGGCACTGGCTAGACTCTGGCTAGGCACTGGCTAGACACTGGCTAGGCACTGGCTAGACACTGGCTTGGCACTGGCTAGACACTGGCTAGGCACTGGCTAGACACTGGCTAGGCACTGGCTAGGCACTGGTTTGGCACTGGCTAGACACTGACTAGGCACTGGCTAGACACTGGCTAGGCACTGGTTTGGCACTGGCTAGACACTGGCTAGACACTGGCTAGGCACTGGCTAGACACTGGCTAAACACTGGCTAGACTCTGGCTAAACACTGGCTAGACACTGACTAGGCACTGGCTAGACACTGGCTAGGCACTGGCTAGGCACTGGCTAGACACTGGCTAGGCACTGGCTAGGCACTGGTTTGGCACTGGCTAGACACTGGCTAGGCACTGGTTTGGCACTAACTAGACACTGCCTAGGCACTGGCTAGACTCTGGCTAGGCACTGGCTGGACACTGGCTAGACACTGGCTAGACACTGGCTGGACACTGGCTAGACACTGGCTGGACACTGGCTAGACACTGACTAGGCACTGGCTGGACACTGGCTAGACACTGGCTAGGCACTGGCTAGGCACTGGCAAGGCACTGGCTAGGCACTAGCTAGGCACTGGCTAGGCACTGGCTAGGCACTGGCTAGACACTGGCTAGGCACTGGCTAGACACTGGCTAGACACTGGCTAGGCACTGGCTGGGCTAGACACTGGCTAGACACTGGCTAGACACTGGCTGGACACTGGCTAGACACTGGCTGGACACTGGCTAGACACTGACTAGGCACGCTAGGCACTGGCTAGGCACTGGTTTGGCACTGGCTAGACACTGGCTAGGCACTGGTTTGGCACTGGCTAGACACTGCCTAGGCACTGGCTAGACTCTGGCTAGGCACTGGCTGGACACTGGCTAGACACTGGCTAGGCACTGGCTGGACACTGGCTAGACACTGGCTAGACACTGGCTGGACACTGGCTAGACACTGGCTAGACACTGGCTAGACACTGGCTAGGCACTGGCTGGACACTGGCTAGGCACTGGCTAGGCACTGGCTAGGCACTGGCTAGACACTGGCTAGGCACTGGCTAGACCTGGCTAGGCACTGGCTAGGCACTGGCTAGACACTGGCTAGACACTGGCTGGCCTGACACTGGCTAGACACTGGCTAGACACTGGCTAGACACTGGCTAGGCACTGGCTAGGCACTGGCTAGGCACTGGCTAGGCACTGGCGAGGCACTGGCTAGGCACTGGCTAGGCACTGGCTAGGCACTGGCTAGGCACTGGCTAGGCACTGGCTTTAGGCACTGGCTAGGCACTGGCTAGACACTGGCTAGACACTGGCTAGACACTGGCTAGGCACACTGGCTAGGCACTAGCCAGGCACTGGCACTGGCTAGGCACTGGCTAGGCACTGGCTAGGGCACTGGCTAGACACTGGCTAGGACACTGGCTAGGCACTGGCTAGACACTGGCTAGGCACTGGCTAGGCACTGGCTGGGCACTGGCTAGACACTGGCTAGGCACTGGCTAGGCACTGGCTAGGCACTGGCTAGACACTGGCTAGGCACTGGCTAGACACTGGCTAGGCACTGGCTAGACACTGGCTGGACACTGGCTAGACACTGACTAGGCACTGGCTAGACACTGGCTAGGCACTGGCTAGGCACTGGCTAGACACTGGCTAGGCACTGGCTAGGCACTGGTTTGGCACTGGCTAGACACTGGCTAGGCACTGGTTTGGCACTGGCTAGACACTGGCTAGGCACTGGTTTTGCACTGGCTAGACACTGGCTAGGCACTGGCTAGACACTGGCTAGGCACTGGCTAGACACTGGCTGGACACTGGCTAGACACTGGCTAAACACTGGCTGGACACTGGCTAGACACTGACTAGGCACTGACTAGGCACTGGCTAGACACTGGCTAGGCACTGGTTTGGCACTGGGAAGACACTGGCTAGGCACTGGCTTGGCACTGGCTAGACACTGGCTAGGCACTGGCTAGACACTGGCTAAACACTGGCTAGACACTGGCTAGACACTGGCTAGACACTGGCTAGGCACTGGCTAGACACTGGCTAGGCACACTGGCTAGGCACTGGCTAGACACTGGCTAGGCACTGGCTAGACACTGGCTAGGCACTGGCTAGGCACTGGCTAGGCACTGGCTTGGCACTGGCTAGACACTGGCTAGGCACTGGTTTGGCACTGGCTAGACACTGCCTAGGCACTGGCTAGACTCTGGCTAGGCACTGGCTGGACACTGGCTAGACACTGGCTAGACACTGGCTGGACACTGGCTAGACACTGGCTGGACACTGGCTAGACACTGACTAGGCACTGGCTGGACACTGGCTAGGCACTGGCTTGACACTGGCTAGACACTGGCTAGGCACTAGTTTGGCACTGGCTAGACACTGCCTAGGCACTGGCTAGACTCTGGCTAGGCACTGGCTGGACACTGGCTAGACACTGGCTAGACACTGGCTGGACACTGGCTAGACACTGGCTGGACACTGGCTAGACACTGACTAGGCACTGGCTGGACACTGGCTAGGCACTGGCTTGACACTGGCTAGACACTGGCTAGACACTGGCTAGGCACTTGCAAGGCACTGGCTAGGCACTGGCCAGGCACTGGCTAGGCACTGGCTAGGCACTGGCTAGGGCACTGGCTAGGCACTGGCTAGGCACTGGCTAGGCACTGGCTAGGCACTGGCTAGGCACTGGCTAGGCACTGGCTAGGCACTGGCTAGGCACTGGCTAGGCACTGGCTAGGCACTGGCTAGGCACTGGCTAGGCACTGGCTAGGCACTGGCTAGGCACTGGCTAGGCACTGGCTAGGCACTGGCTAGGCACTGGCTAGGCACTGGTTAGGCACTGGTTAGGCACTGGCTAGACACTGTCTAGGCACTGGCTAGACACTGTCTAGGCACTGGCTAGACACTGGCTAGGCACTGGCTAGGCACTGGTTTGGCACTGGCTAGACACTGGCTAGGCACTGGTTTGGCACTGGTTTGGCACTGGCTAGACACTGCCTAGGCACTGGCTCGACACTGGCTAGGCACTGGCTGGACACTGGCTAGACACTGGCTAGACACCTGCTGGACACTGGCTAGACACTGGCTGGACACTGGCTAGACACTGGCTAGACACTAGCTAGGCACTGACTAGGCACTAGCCAGGCACTGGCTAGGCACTGGCTAGACACTGGCTAGACACTGGCTAGGCACTGGCTAGACACTGGCTAGACACTGGCTAGGCACTGGCTAGGCACTGGCTAGGCACTGGCTAGACACTGGCTAGACACTGGCTAGACACTGACTAGGCACTGGCTAGACACTGGCTAGGCACTGGCTAGGCACTGGCTAGGCACTGGCTAGACACTGGCTAGGCACTGGCTAGGCACTGGTTTGGCACTGGCTAGACACTGGCTAGGCACTGGTTTTGCACTGGCTAGACACTGGCTAGGCACTGGCTAGACACTAGCTAGGCACTGGCTAGACACTGGCTGGACACTGGCTAGACACTGGCTAAACACTGGCTGGACACTGGCTAGACACTGACTAGGCACTGACTAGGCACTGGCTAGACACTGGCTAGGCACTGGTTTGGCACTGGGAAGACACTGGCTAGGCACTGGTTTGGCACTGGCTAGACACTGGCTAGGCACTGGCTAGACACTGGCTAAACACTGGCTAGACACTGGCTATACACTGGCTAGACACTGACTAGGCACTGGCTAGACACTGGCTAGGCACTGGCTAGGCACTGGCTAGACACTGGCTAGGCACTGGCTAGACACTGGCTAGGCACTGGCTAGGCACTGGTTTGGCACTGGCTAGACACTGGCTAGGCACTGGTTTGGCACTGGTTAGACACTGCCTAGGCACTGGCTAGACTCTGGCTAGGCACTGGCTGGACACTGGCTAGACACTGGCTAGACACTGGCTGGACACTGGCTAGACACTGGCTGGACACTGGCTAGACACTGACTAGGAACTGGCTGGACACTGGCTAGGCACTGGCTTGACACTGGCTAGACACTGGCTAGGCACTAGCTAGGCACTTGCAAGGCACTGGTTATGCACTTGCAGGGCACTGGTCAGGCACTGGCTAGGCACTGGCTAGGCACTGGCTAGGCACTGGCTAGGCACTGGCTAGGCACTGGCTAGGCACTGGCTAGGCACTGGCTAGGCACTGGCTAGGCACTGGCTAGGCACTGGCTAGGCACTGGCTAGGCACTGGCTAGGCACTGGCTGGGCACTGGCTAGGCACTGGCTAGGCACTGGCTAGGCACTGGCTAGGCACTGGCTAGGCACTGGCTAGGCACTGGCTAGGCACTGGCTAGGCACTGGCTAGGCCCTGGCTAGGCACTGGCTAGGCACTGGCTAGGCACTGGCTAGGCACTGGCTAGACACTGGCTAGGCACTGGCTAGACACTGGCTAGGCACTGGCTAGGCACTGGTTTGGCACTGGCTAGACACTGGCTAGGCACTGGTTTGGCACTGGTTTGGCACTGGCTAGACACTGGCTAGGCACTGGCTAGACACTGGCTAGGCACTGGCTAGACACTGGCTAGACACTGGCTAGACACCTGGCTGGACACTGGCTAGACACTGGCTGGACACTGGCTAGACACTGGCTAGACACTAGCTAGGCACTGACTAGGCACTAGCCAGGCACTGGCTAGGCACTGGCTAGACACAGGCTAGACACTGGCTAGGCACTGGCTAGACACTGGCTAGACACTGGCTAGGCACTGGCTAGGCACTGGCTAGACACTGGCTAGACACTGGCTAGACACTTGCTGGACACTGGCTAGACACTGACTAGGCACTGGCTAGACACTGGCTAGGCACTGGCTAGACACTGGCTAGGCACTGGCTAGGCACTGGTTTGGCACTGGCTAGACACTGGCTAGGCACTGGTTTGGCACTGGCTAGGCACTGGCTTGGCACTGGCTAGACACTGGCTAGACACTGGCTAGGCACTGGCTAGGCACTGGCTTGACACTGGCTAGGCACTGGCTATGCACTGGTTTGGCACTAGCTAGACACTGGATAGGCACTGGCTAGGCACTGGTTTGGCACTGGCTTGACGCTGGCTAGGCACTGGCTAGACAGTGGCTAGGCACTGGCTAGACACTGGCTAGGCACTGGCTAGGCACTGGCTAGACACTGGCTAGGCACTGGCTAGGCACTGGCTTGGCACTGGCTAGACTCTGGCTAGGCACTGGCTGGACACTGGCTAGACACTGGTTAGACACTGGCTGGACACTGGCTAGATACTGGCTGGACACTGGCTAGACACTGACTAGGCACTGGCTAGACACTGGCTAGGCACTGGCTAGACACTGGCTGGACACTGGCTAGACACTGGCTGGACACTGGCTAGACACTGGCTGGACACTGGCTAGACACTGACTAGGCACTGGCTAGACACTGGCTAGGCACTGGCTAGGCACTGGCTAGGCACAGGCTAGGCACTGGTTATGCACTGGCAAGGCACTGGCCTGACTCTGGCTAGGCACTGGCTAGACACTGGCTAGACACTGGCTAGGCACTGGCTAGACACTGGCTAGGCACTGGCTAGACACTGGCTAGGCACTGGCTAGACACTGGCTAGGCACTGGCTAGGCACTGGCTAGGCACTGGTTAGGCACTGGCTTGGCACTGGCTAGGGCACTGGCTAGGCACTGGCTAGGCACTGGCTAGGCACTGGCTAGGCACTGGCTAGACACTGGCTAGACACTGGCTAGACACTGGCTAGACACTGGCTAGGCACTGGCTAGGCACTGGCTAGGCACTGGCTAGACACTGGCTAGACACTGGCTAGGCACTGGCTAGACACTGGCTAGACACTGGCTGGACACTGGCTAGACACTGACTAGGCACTGGATAGACACTGGCTAGGCACTGGCTAGGCACTGGCTAGACACTGGCTAGGCACTGGCTAGGCACTGGCTAGACACTGGCTAGGCACTGGCTAGACACTGGCTAGGCACTGGCTAGACACTGGCTAGGCACTGGCTAGACACTGGCTAGGCACTGGCTAGACACTGGCTAGACACTGGCTAGACACTGGCTAGGCACTGGCTAGGCACTGGCTAGGCACTGGCTAGGCACTGGCTAGGCACTGGTTTGGCACTGGCTAGACACTGGCTAGGCACTGGCTAGACTCTGGCTAGGCACTGGCTAGACTCTGGCTAGGCACTGGCTAGACACTGGCTAGGCACTGGCTTGACACTGGCTAGACACTGGCTAGGCACTGGCTAGACAGTGGCTAGGCACTGGCTAGACACTGGCTAGGCACTGGCTAGGCACTGGTTTGGCACTGGCTAGGCACTGGTTTGGCACTGGCTAGACACTGGCTAGACACTGGCTAGGCACTGGCTAGGCACTGGCTTGACACTTGCTAGGCACTGGCTATGCACTGGTTTGGCACTAGCTAGACACTGGATAGGCACTGGCTAGGCACTGGTTTGGCACTGGCTAGACTCTGGCTAGGCACTGGCTAGACACTGGCTAGGCACTGGCTAGGCACTGGCTAGACACTGGCTAGGCACTGGCTTGGCACTGGCTAGACACTGGCTAGGCACTGGCTAGGCAATGGTTTGGCACTGGCTAGACACTGGCTAGGCACTGGCTAGACACTAGCTAGGCACTGGCTAGACACTGGCTAGACACTGGCTAGACACTGGCTAGACACTGGCTGGACACTGGCTGGCCACTGTCTAGACACTGACTAGGCACTGACTAGGCACTGGCTAGACACTGGCTAGGCACTGGTTTGGCACTGGCTAGACACTGACTAGGCACTGGCTAGACACTGGCTAAACACTGGCTAGGCACTGGCTAGACACTGGCTAGGCACTGGCTAGGCACTGGCTAGACACTGGCTAGGCACTGGCTAGGCACTGGTTTGGCACTGGCTAGACACTGGCTAGGCACTGGTTTGGCACTGGCTAGACACTGGCTAGGCACTGGTTTTGCACTGGCTAGACACTGGCTAGGCACTGGCTAGACACTAGCTAGGCACTGGCTAGACACTGGCTGGACACTGGCTAGACACTGGCTAAACACTGGCTGGACACTGGCTAGACACTGAATAGGCACTGACTAGGCACTGGCTAGACACTGGCTAGGCACTGGTTTGGCACTGGGAAGACACTGGCTAGGCACTGGTTTGGCACTGGCTAGACACTGGCTAGGCACTGGCTAGGCACTGGCTAGGCACTGGTTTGGCACTGGATAGACACTGGCTAGGCACTGGTTTGGCACTGGTTAGACACTGCCTAGGCACTGGCTAGACTCTGGCTAGGCACTGGCTGGACACTGGTTTGGCACTGGCTAGACACTGCCTAGGCACTGGCTAGACTCTGGCTAGGCACTGGCTGGACACTGGCTAGACACTGGCTTGACACTGGCTAGGCACTGGCTTGACACTGGCTAGACACTGGCTAGGCACTAGCTAGGCACTTGCAAGGCACTGGTTATGCACTTGCAGGGCACTGGTCAGGCACTGGCTTGGCACTGGCTAGGCACTGGCTAGGCACTGGCTAGGCACTGGCTAGGCACTGGCTAGGCACTGGCTAGGCACTGGCTAGGCACTGGCTGGGCACTGGCTAGGCACTGGCTAGGCACTGGCTAGGCACTGGCTAGGCACTGGCTAGGCACTGGCTAGGCACTGGCTAGGCACTGGCTAGGCACTGGCTAGGCACTGGCTAGGCACTGGCTAGGCACTGGCTGGGCACTGGCTAGGCACTGGCTAGGCACTGGCTAGGCACTGGCTAGGCACTGGCTAGGCACTGGCTAGGCACTGGCTAGGCACTGGCTAGGCACTGGTTAGGCACTGGTTAGGCACTGGCTAGACACTGTCTAGGCACTGGCTAGACACTGTCTAGGCACTGGCTAGACACAGGCTAGGCACTGGCTAGGCACTGGTTTGGCACTGGCTAGACACTGGCTAGGCACTGGTTTGGCACTGGTTTGGCACTGGCTAGACACTGCCTAGGCACTGGCTCGACACTGGCTAGGCACTGGCTGGACACTGGCTAGACACTGGCTAGACACCTGCTGGACACTGGCTAGACACTGGCTAGACACTAGCTAGGCACTGACTAGGCACTAGCCAGGCACTGGCTAGGCACTGGCTAGACACAGGCTAGACACTGGCTAGGCACGGGCTAGACACTGGCTAGTCACTGGCTAGGCACTGGCTAGGCACTGGCTAGACACTGGCTAGACACTGGCTAGACACTTGCTGGACACTGGCTTGACACTGACTAGGCACTGGCTAGACACTGGCTAGGCACTGGCTAGACACTGGCTAGGCACTGGCTAGGCACTGGTTTGGCACTGGCTAGACACTGGCTAGGCACTGGCTTGGCAGTGGCTAGGCACTGGTTTGGCACTGGCTAGACACTGGCTAGACACTGGCTAGGCACTGGCTAGGCACTGGCTTGACACTGGCTAGGCACTGGCTATGCACTGGTTTGGCACTAGCTAGACACTGGATAGGCACTGGCTAGGCACTGGTTTGGCACTGGCTTGACGCTGGCTAGGCTTTGGCTAGACAGTGGCTAGGCACTGGCTAGACACTGGCTAGGCACTGGCTAGGCACTGGTTTGGCACTGGCTAGACTCTGGCTAGGCACTGGCTGGACACTGGCTAGACACTGGTTAGACACTGGCTGGACACTGGCTAGATACTGGCTGGACACTGGCTAGACACTGACTAGGCACATGCTAGACACTGGCTAGGCACTGGCTAGACACTGGCTGGACACTGGCTAGACACTGGCTGGACACTGGCTAGACACTGGCTGGACACTGGCTAGACACTGACTAGGCACTGGCTAGACACTGGCTAGGCACTGGCTAGGCACTGGCTAGGCACAGGTAAGGCACTGGTTATGCACTGGCAAGGCACTGGCCTGACTCTGGCTAGGCACTGGCTAGACACTGGCTAGACACTGGCTAGGCATTGGCTAGACACTGGCTAGGCACTGGCTAGACACTGGCTAGGCACTGGCTAGACACTGGCTAGGCACTAGCTAGGCACTGGCAGGGCACTGGTTAGGCACTGGCTTGGCACTGGCTAGGCACTGGCTAGACACTGGCTAGACACTGGCTATACACTGGCTAGGCACTGGCTAGACACTGGCTAGACACTGGCTATACACTGGCTAGGCACTTGCTAGGCACTGGCAAGACACTGGCTAGGCACTGGCTAGGCACTGGTTTGGCACTGGCTAGACACTGACTAGGCACTGGCTAGACTCTGGCTAGGCACTGGCTAGACTCTGGCTAGGCACTGGCTATGCACTGGCTTGACGCTGGCTAGGCACTGGCTAGACAGTGGCTAGGCACTGGCTAGACACTGGCTAGGCACTGGCTAGGCACTGGCTAGACACTGGCTAGACACTGGCTAGGCACTGGCTAGGCACTGGCTAGGCACTGGCTAGACACTGGCTAGACACTGGCTAGGCACTGGCTAGACACTGGCTAGACACTGGCTGGACACTGGCTAGACACTGACTAGGCACTGGATAGACACTGGCTAGGCACTGGCTAGGCACTGGCTAGACACTGGCTAGGCACTGGCTAGGCACTGGCTAGACACTGGCTAGGCACTGGCTAGACACTGGCTAGACACTGGCTATACACTGGCTAGGCACTGGCTAGACACTGGCTAGACACTGGCTATACACTGGCTAGGCACTTGCTAGGCACTGGCAAGACACTGGCTAGGCACTGGCTAGGCACTGGTTTGGCACTGGCTAGACACTGACTAGGCACTGGCTAGACTCTGGCTAGGCACTGGCTAGACTCTGGCTAGGCACTGGCTATGCACTGGCTTGACGCTGGCTAGGCACTGGCTAGACAGTGGCTAGGCACTGGCTAGACACTGGCTAGGCACTGGCTAGGCACTGGTTTGGCACTGGCTAGGCACTGGTTTGGCACTGGCTAGACACTGGCTAGACACTGGCTAGGCACTGGCTAGGCACTGGCTTGACACTGGCTAGGCACTGGCTATGCACTGGTTTGGCACTAGCTAGACACTGGATAGGCACTGGCTAGGCACTGGTTTGGCACTGGCTAGACTCTGGCTAGGCACTGGCTAGACACTGGCTACGCACTGGCTAGGCACTGGCTAGACACTGGCTAGGCACTGGCTAGGCACTGGTTTGGCACTGGCTAGACTCTGGCTAGGCACTGGCTAGACACTGGCTAGGCACTGGCTAGACACTAGCTAGGCACTGGCTAGACACTGGCTAGACACTGGCTAGACACTGGCTAGACACTGGCTAGACACTGGCTGGACACTGGCTGGCCACTGTCTAGACACTGACTAGGCACTGACTAGGCACTGGCTAGACACTGGCTAGGCACTGGTTTGGCACTGGCTAGACACTGACTAGGCACTGGCTAGACACTGGCTAAACACTGGCTAGACACTGGCTAAACACTGGCTAGACACTGAATAGGCACTGGCTAGGCACTGGCTAGGCACTTGTTTGGCACTAACTAGACACTGCCTAGGCACTGGCTAGACTCTGGCTAGGCACTGGCTGGACACTGGCTAGACACTGGCTAGACACTGGCTGGACACTGGCTAGACACTGGCTGGACACTGGCTAGACACTGGCTGGACACTGGCTAGACACTGACTAGGAACTGGCTGGACACTGGCTAGGCACTGGCTTGACACTGGCTAGACACTGGCTAGGCACTAGCTAGGCACTTGCAAGGCACTGGTTATGCACTTGCAGGGCACTGGTCAGGCACTGGCTTGGCACTGGCTAGGCACTGGCTAGGCACTGGCTAGGCACTGGCTAGGCACTGGCTAGGCACTGGCTAGGCACTGGCTAGGCACTAGCTGGGCACTGGCTAGGCACTGGCTTGGCACTGGCTAGGCACTGGCTAGGCACTGGCTAGGCACTGGCTAGGCACTAGCTAGGCACTGGCTAGGCACTGGCTAGGCACTGGCTAGGCACTGGCTAGGCACTGGCTAGGCACTGGCTAGGCACTGGCTAGGCACTGGCTAGGCACTGGCTAGGCACTGGCTATGCACTGGCTAGGCACTGGCTAGGCACTGGCTAGGCACTGGCTAGGCACTGGCTAGGCACTGGCTAGGCACTGGCTAGGCACTGGCTAGGCACTGGCTAGGCACTGGCTAGGCACTGGCTAGGCACTGGCTAGGCACTGGCTAGGCACTGGCTAGGCACTGGCTAGGCACTGGTTAGGCACTGGCTAGACACTGTCTAGGCACTGGCTAGGCACTGGCTAGACACTGTCTAGGCACTGGCTAGACACAGGCTAGGCACTGGCTAGGCACTGGTTTGGCTCTGGCTAGACACTGGCTAGGCACTGGTTTGGCACTGGTTTGGCACTGGCTAGACACTGCCTAGGCACTGGCTCGACACTGGCTAGGCACTGGCTGGACACTGGCTAGACACTGGCTAGACACCTGCTGGACGCTGGCTAGACACTGGCTGGACACTGGCTAGACACTGGCTAGACACTAGCCAGGCACTGACTAGGCACTAGCCAGGCACTGGCTAGGCACTGGCTAGACACAGGCTAGACACTGGCTAGGCACGGGCTAGACACTGGCTAGACACTGGCTAGGCACTGGCTAGGCACTGGCTAGGCACTGGCTAGACACTGGCTAGACACTGGCTAGACACTGGCTAGACACTGGCTAGACACTGGCTAGACACTGGCTAGGCACTGGCTAGGCACTGGCTAGACACTGGCTAGGCACTGGCTAGGCACTGGTTTGGCACTGGCTAGACACTGGCTAGGCACTGGATTGGCACTGGCTAGACACTGCCTAGGCACTGGCTGGACACTGGCTAGACACTGGCTAGACACTGGCTGGACACTGGCTAGACACTGGCTAGACACTGGCTGGACACTGGCTAGACACTGGCTGGACACTGGCTAGACACTGACTAGGCACTGGCTAGACACTGGCTAGGCACTGGCTAGACACTGGCTGGACACTGGCTAGACACTGGCTGGACACTGGCTAGACACTGGCTGGACACTGGCTAGACACTGGCTGGACACTGGCTAGACACTGACTAGGCACTGGCTAGACACTGGCTAGGCACTGGCTAGGCACTGGTAAGGCACTGGTTAGTCACTGGCAAGGCACTGGCCTGACTCTGGCTAGGCACTGGCTAGACACTGGCTAGACACTGGCTAGGCACTGGCTAGACACTGGCTAGACACTGGCTAGGCACTGGCTAGACACTGGCTAGACACTGGCTAGGCACTGGCTAGACACTGGCTAGGCACAAGCTAGGCACTGGCAAGGCACTGGTTAGGCACTGGCTTGGCACTGGCTAGGCACTGGCTAGGCACTGGTTAGGCACTGGCTAGGCACTGGCTAGACACTGGCTAGACACTGGCTAGACACTGGCTAGGCACTGGCTAGGCACTGGCTAGGCACTGGCTAGGCACTGGCTAGACACTGGCTAGGCACTGGCTAGGCACTGGCTAGGCACTGGCTAGGCACTGGCTAGGCACTGGCTATGCACTGGCTAGACACTGGCTAGACACTGGCTAGGCACTGGCTAGACACTGGCTAGACACTGGCTGGACACTGGCTAGACACTGACTAGGCACTGGATAGACACTGGCTAGGCACTGGCTAGGCACTGGCTAGACACTGGCTAGGCACTAGCTAGGCACTGGCTAGACTCTGGCTAGGCACTGGCTAGACACTGGCTAGGCACTGGCTAGGCACTGGCTAGGCACTTGCTAGGCACTGGCAAGACACTGGCTAGGCACTGGCTAGGCACTGGTTTGGCACTGGCTAGACACTGGCTAGGCACTGGCTAGACTCTGGCTAGGCACTGGCTAGACTCTGGCTAGGCACTGGCTAGACTCTGGCTAGGCACTGGCTGGACACTGGCTAGACACTGGCTAGACACTGGCTGGACACTGGCTAGACACTGGCTGGACACTGGCTGGACACTGGCTAGACACTGGCTGGACACTGGCTAGACACTGGCTGGACACTGGCTAGACACTGACTAGGAACTGGCTGGACACTGGTTAGGCACTGGCTATGCACTGGCTAGGCACTGGCTAGGCACTGGCTAGGCACTTGCTATGCACTGGCTAGGCACTGGCTAGGCACTGGCTAGGCACTGGCTAGGCACTGGCAAGGCACTGGCTAGGCACTGGCTAGGCACTGGCTAGGCACTGGCTAGGCACTGGCTAGGCACTGGCTAGGCACTGGCTAGGCACTGGTTAGGCACTGGCTAGACACTGTCTAGGCACTGGCTAGACACAGGCTAGGCACTGGCTTGGCACTGGTTTGGTTCTGGCTAGACACTGGCTAGGCACTGGTTTGGCACTGGTTTGGCACTGGCTAGACACTGCCTAGGCACTGGCTCGACACTGGCTAGGCACTGGCTGGACACTGGCTAGACACTGGCTAGACACCTGCTGGACACTGGCTAGACACTGGCTGGACACTGGCTAGACACTGGCTAGACACTAGCCAGGCACTGACTAGGCACTAGCCAGGCACTGGCTAGGCACTGGCTAGACACAGGCTAGACACTGGCTAGGCACGGGCTAGACACTGGCTAGACACTGGCTAGGCACTGGCTAGGCACTGGCTAGGCACTGGCTAGGCGCTGGCTAGACACTGGCTAGACACTAGCTAGACATTGGCTAGACACTGGCTAGACACTGGCTAGACACTGGCTAGGCACTGGCTAGGCACTGGCTAGACACTGGCTAGGCACTGGCTAGGCACTGGTTTGGCACTGGCTAGACACTGGCTAGGCACTGGATTGGCACTGGCTAGACACTGCCTAGGCACTGGCTGGACACTGGCTAGACACTGGCTAGACACTGGCTGGACACTGGCTAGACACTGGCTGGACACTGGCTGGACACTGGCTAGACACTGGCTGGACACTGGCTAGACACTGACTAGGCACTGGCTAGACACTGGCTAGGCACTGGCTAGACACTGGCTGGACACTGGCTAGACACTGGCTGGACACTGGCTAGACACTGGCTGGACACTGGCTAGACACTGGCTGGACACTGGCTAGACACTGTCTAGGCACTGGCTAGACACTGGCTAGGCACTGGCTAGGCACTGGTAAGGCACTGGTTAGGCACTGGCAAGGCACTGGCCTGACTCTGGCTAGGCACTGGCTAGACACTGGCTAGACACTGGCTAGGCACTGGCTAGACACTGGCTAGACACTGGCTAGGCACTGGCTAGACACTGGCTAGGCACAAGCTAGGCACTGGCAGGGCACTGGTTAGGCACTGGCTTGGCACTGGCTAGGCACTGGCTAGGCACTGGCTAGGCACTGGCTAGGCACTGGCTAGGCACTGGCTAGACACTGGCTAGACACTGGCTAGACACTGGCTAGACACTGGCTAGGCACTGGCTAGGCACTGGCTAGGCACTGGCTATGCACTGGCTAGGCACTGGCTATGCACTGGCTAGACACTGGCTAGGCACTGGCTAGACACTGGCTAGACACTGGCTGGACACTGGCTAGACACTGACTAGGCACTGGATAGACACTGGCTAGGCACTGGCTAGGCACTGGCTAGACACTGGCTAGGCACTAGCTAGGCACTGGCTAGACTCTGGCTAGGCACTGGCTAGGCACTGGCTAGGCACTGGCTAGGCACTGGCTAGGCACTTGCTAGGCACTGGCTAGGCACTGGCTAGGCACTTGCTAGGCACTGGCAAGACACTGGCTAGGCACTGGCTAGGCACTGGTTTGGCACTGGCTAGACACTGGCTAGGCACTGGCTAGGCACTGGTTTGGCACTGGCTAGACACTGGCTAGGCACTGGCTAGACTCTGGCTAGGCACTGGCTAGACTCTGGCTAGGCACTGGCTAGACTCTGGCTAGGCACTGGCTGGACACTGGCTAGACACTGGCTAGACACTGGCTGGACACTGGCTAGACACTGGCTGGACACTGGCTGGACACTGGCTAGACACTGGCTAGACACTGGCTAGACACTGGCTGGACACTGGCTAGATACTGACTAGGAACTGGCTGGACACTGGCTAGGCACTGGCTTGACACTGGCTAGACACTGGCTAGGCACTAGCTAGGCACTTGCAAGGCACTGGTTATGCACTTGCAGGGCACTGGTCAGGCACTGGCTTGGCACTGGCTAGGCACTGGCTAGGCACTGGCTAGGCACTGGCTAGGCACTGGCTAGGCACTGGCTAGGCACTGGCTAGGCACTGGCTAGGCACTGGCTAGGCACTAGCTAGGCACTGGCTAGGCACTGGCTAGGCACTGGCTAGGCACTAGCTAGGCACTGGCTAGGCACTGGCTAGGCACTGGCTAGACACTGGCTTGGCACTGGCTAGGCACTGGCTAGGCACTAGCTAGGCACTGGCTAGGCACTGGCTAGGCACTTGCTATGCACTGGCTAGGCACTGGCTAGGCACTGGCTAGGCACTTGCTATGCACTGGCTAGGCACTGGCTAGGCACTGGCTAGGCACTGGCTAGGCACTGGCTAGGCACTGGCAAGGCACTTGCTAGGCACTGGCTAGGCACTGGCTAGGCACTGGCTAGGCACTGGCTAGGCACTGGTTAGGCACTGGCTAGACACTGTCTAGGCACTGGCTAGACACAGGCTAGGCACTGGCTAGGCACTGGTTTGGCACTGGCTAGACACTGGCTAGGCACTGGTTTGGCACTGGTTTGGCACTGGCTAGACACTGCCTAGGCACTGGCTCGACACTGGCTAGGCACTGGCTGGACACTGGCTAGACACTGGCTAGACACCTGCTGGACACTGGCTAGACACTGGCTGGACACTGGCTAGACACTGGCTAGACACTAGCCAGGCACTGACTAGGCACTAGCCAGGCACTGGCTAGGCACTGGCTAGACACAGGCTAGACACTGGCTAGGCACGGGCTAGACACTGGCTAGACACTGGCTAGGCACTGGCTAGGCACTGGCTAGGCACTGGCTAGAGCACTGGCTAGACACTGGCTAGACACTGGCTAGACACTGGCTAGACACTGGCTAGGCACTGGCTAGGCACTGGCTAGACACTGGCTAGGCACTGGCTAGGCACTGGTTTGGCACTGGCTAGACACTGGCTAGGCACTGGATTGGCACTGGCTAGACACTGCCTAGGCACTGGCTGGACACTGGCTAGACACTGGCTAGACACTGGCTGGACACTGGCTAGACACTGGCTGGACACTGGCTGGACACTGGCTAGACACTGGCTGGACACTGGCTAGACACTGACTAGGCACTGGCTAGACACTGGCTAGGCACTGGCTAGACACTGGCTGGACACTGGCTAGACACTGGCTGGACACTGGCTAGACACTGGCTGGACACTGGCTAGACACTGACTAGGCACTGGCTAGACACTGGCTAGGCACTGGCTAGGCACTGGTAAGGCACTGGTTAGGCACTGGCAAGGCACTGGCCTGACTCTGGCTAGGCACTGCCTAGACACTGGCTAGACACTGGCTAGGCACTGGCTAGACACTGGCTAGGCACAAGCTAGGCACTGGCTAGGCACAAGCTAGGCACTGGCTTGGCACTGGCTAGGCACTGGCTAGGCACTGGTTAGGCACTGGCTAGGCACTGGCTAGACACTGGCTAGACACTGGCTAGACACTGGCTGGACACTGGCTAGGCACTGGCTAGGCACTGGCTAGGCACTGGCTAGGCACTGGCTAGGCACTGGCTAGGCACTGGCTAGGCACTGGCTAGGCACTGGCTAGGCACTGGCTAGACACTGGCTAGGCACTGGCTAGGCACTGGCTAGGCACTGGCTAGGCACTGGCTAGACACTGGCTGGACACTGGCTAGACACTGACTAGGCACTGGATAGCACCACTGGCTAGGCACTGGCTAGGCACTGGCTAGACACTGGCTAGGCACTAGCTAGGCACTGGCTAGACTCTGGCTAGGCACTGGCTAGACACTGGCTAGGCACTGGCTTGGCACTGGCTAGGCACTTGCTAGGCACTGGCAAGACACTGGCTAGGCACTGGCTAGGCACTGGTTTGGCACTGGCTAGACACTGGCTAGGCACTGGCTAGACTCTGGCTAGGCACTGGCTAGACTCTGGCTAGGCACTGGCTAGACTCTGGCTAGGCACTGGCTAGGCACTGGCTTGACGCTGGCTAGGCACTGGCTAGACAGTGGCTAGGCACTGGCTAGACACTGGCTAGGCACTGGCTAGGCACTGGTTTGGCACTGGCTAGGCACTGGTTTGGCACTGGCTAGACACTGGCTAGACACTGGCTAGGCACTGGCTAGGCACTGGCTAGGCACTGGCTAGGCACTGGCTATGCACTGGTTTGGCACTGGCTAGACACTGGATAGGCACTGGCTAGGCACTGGTTTGGCACTGGCTAGACTCTGGCTAGGCACTGGCTAGACACTGGCTAGGCACTGGCTAGACACTGGCTAGGCACTGGCTAGACACTGGCTAGACACTGGCTAGGCACTGGCTAGGCACTGGCTAGACACTGGCTAGGCACTGGCTTGGCACTGGCTAGACTCTGGCTAGGCACTGGCTAGACACTGGCTAGGCACTGGCTAGACACTAGCTATGCACTGGCTAGACACTGGCTAGACAATGGCTAGACACTGGCTAGACACTGGCTAGACACTGGCTGGACACTGGCTGGCCACTGTCTAGACACTGACTAGGCACAGACTAGGCACTGGCTAGACACTGGCTAGGCACTGGTTTTGCACTGGCTAGACACTGACTAGGCACTGGCTAGACACTGGCTAAACACTGGCTAGACACTGGCTTAACACTGGCTAGACACTGAATAGGCACTGGCTAGACACTGGCTAGGCACTGGCTAGGCACTGGCTAGACACTGGCTAGGCACTGGCTAGGCACTTGTATGGCACTGGCTAGACACTGGCTAGGCACTGGTTTGGCACTTACTAGACACTGCCTAGGCACTGGCTAGACTCTGGCTAGGCACTGGCTGGACACTGGCTAGACACTGGCTAGACACTGGCTGGACACTG
Source organism: Zaprionus africanus (assembly GCA_018151435.1). Classification (NCBI taxonomy): domain Eukaryota; kingdom Metazoa; phylum Arthropoda; class Insecta; order Diptera; family Drosophilidae; genus Zaprionus; species Zaprionus africanus. Next base: position 32,493 of record JAECXB010000375.1, on the reverse strand, counting down.
GCTAGACACTGGCTGGACACTGGCTAGACACTGGCTGGACACTGGCTAGACACTGACTAGGCACTGGCTGGTCACTGGCTAGGCACTGGCTAGGCACTAGCTAGGCACTTGCAAGGCACTAGCTAGGCACTTGCAAGGCACTGGTTAGGCACTTGCAGGGCACTTGTTAGGCACTGGCTTGGCACTGGTTAGGCACTGGCTTGGCACTGGCTAGGCACTGGCTTGGCACTGGCTAGACACTGGCTGGACACTGGCTAGACACTGGCTGGACACTGGCTAGACACTGACTAGGAACTGGCTGGACACTGGCTAGGCACTGGCTTGACACTGGCTAGACACTGGCTAGGCACTAGCTAGGCACTTGCAAGGCACTGGTTAGGCACTTGCAGGGCACTGGTCAGGCACTGGCTTGGCACTGGCTTGGCACTGGCTAGGCACTGGCTAGGCACTGGCTAGGCACTGGCTAGGCACTGGCTAGGCACTGGCTAGGCACTGGCTAGGCACTAGCTAGGCACTGGCTAGGCACTGGCTAGGCACTGGCTAGGCACTAGCTAGGCACTGGCTAGGCACTGGCTAGGCACTGGCTAGGCACTGGCTAGGCACTGGCTAGGCACTGGCTAGGCACTAGCTAGGCACTGGCTAGGCACTGGCTAGGCACTGGCTAGGCACTGGCTAGGCACTGGCTAGGCACTGGCTAGACACTTGCTAGGCACTGGCTAGGCACTGGCTAGGCACTGGCTAGGCACTGGCAAGGCACTGGCTAGGCACTGGCTAGGCACTGGCTAGGCACTGGCTAGGCACTGGCTAGGCACTGGTTAGGCACTGGCTAGACACTGTCTAGGCACTGGCTAGACACTGTCTAGGCACTGGCTAGACACTGGCTAGGCACTGGCTAGGCACTGGCTAGGCACTGGCTAGACACTGGCTAGGCACTGGCTAGGCACTGGTTTGGCACTGGCTAGACACTGCCTAGGCACTGGCTAGACACTGGCTAGGCACTGGCTGGACACTGGCTAGGCACTGGCTAGACACTTGCTGGACACTGGCTAGACACTGGCTAGACACTGGCTAGACACTGGCTAGACACTGGCTAGGCACTGGCTAGGCACTGGCTAGGCACTGGCTAGGCACTGGCTAGGCACTGGCTAGGCACAGGCTGGACACTGGCTAGGCACTGGCTAGACACTGGCTAGACACTGGCTAGGCGAGACACTGGCTAGGCACTGGCTAGGCACTGGCTAGGCACTGGCTAGGCACTGGCTAGGCACTGGCTAGGCACTGGCTAGGCACTGGTTTGGCACTGGCTAGGCACTGGCTAGGCACTGGTTTGGCACTGGCTAGACACTGCCTAGGCACTGGCTGGACACTGGCTAGACACTGGCTAGACACTGGCTGGACACTGGCTAGACACTGGCTGGACACTGGCTGGACACTGGCTAGACACTGGCTGGACACTGGCTAGACACTGACTAGGCACTGGCTAGACACTGGCTAGGCACTGGCTAGACACTGGCTGGACACTGGCTAGACACTGGCTGGACACTGGCTAGACACTGGCTGGACACTGGCTAGACACTGGCTGGACACTGGCTAGACACTGGCTGGACACTGGCTAGACACTGACTAGGCACTGGCTAGACACTGGCTAGGCACTGGCTAGGCACTGGTTAGGCACTGGTTAGGCACTGGCAAGGCACTGGCCTGACTCTGGCTAGGCACTGCCTAGACACTGGCTAGACACTGGCTAGGCACTGGCTAGACACTGGCTAGGCACAAGCTAGGCACTGGCAGGGCACTGGTTAGGCACTGGCTTGGCACTGGCTAGGCACTGGCTAGGCACTGGTTAGGCACTGGCTAGGCACTGGCTAGGCACTGGCTAGGCACTGGCTAGACACTGGCTAGGCACTAGCTAGGCACTGGCTAGACTCTGGCTAGGCACTGGCTAGGCACTAGCTAGGCACTGGCTAGACTCTGGCTAGGCACTGGCTAGACACTGGCTAGGCACTGGCTAGGCACTGGCTAGGCACTTGCTAGGCACTGGCAAGACACTGGCTAGGCACTGGCTAGGCACTGGTTTGGCACTGGCTAGACACTGGCTAGGCACTGGCTAGACACTGGCTAGGCACTGGCTAGACACTGGCTAGGCACTGGCTAGGCACTGGCTAGGCACTGGCTAGGCACTGGCTAGGCACTGGCTAGGCACTGGCTAGGCACTGGCTAGGCACTGGCTAGGCACTGGCTTGACGCTGGCTAAACACTGGCTAGACAGTGGCTAGGCACTGGCTAGACACTGGCTAGGCACTGGCTAGGCACTGGTTTGGCACTGGCTAGGCACTGGTTTGGCACTGGCTAGACACTGGCTAGACACTGGCTAGGCACTGGCTAGGCACTGGCTTGACACTGGCTAGGCACTGGCTATGCACTGGTTTGGCACTGGCTAGACACTGGATAGGCACTGGCTAGGCACTGGTTTGGCACTGGCTAGACTCTGGCTAGGCACTGGCTAGACACTGGCTAGGCACTGGCTAGACACTGGCTAGGCACTGGCTAGGCACTGGCTAGACACTGGCTAGGCACTGGCTAGGCACTGGTTTGGCACTGGCTAGACTCTGGCTAGGCACTGGCTAGACACTGGCTAGGCACTGGCTAGACACTAGCTATGCACTGGCTAGACACTGGCTAGACACTGGCTAGACACTGGCTAGACACTGGCTAGACACTGGCTGGACACTGGCTGGCCACTGTCTAGACACTGACTAGGCACAGACTAGGCACTGGCTAGACACTGGCTAGGCACTGGTTTGCCACTGGCTAGACACTGACTAGGCACTGGCTAGACACTGGCTAAACACTGGCTAGACACTGGCTTAACACTGGCTAGACACTGAATAGGCACTGGCTAGACACTGGCTAGGCACTGGCTAGGCACTTGTATGGCACTGGCTAGACACTGGCTAGGCACTGGTTTGGCACTAACTAGACACTGCCTAGGCACTGGCTAGACTCTGGCTAGGCACTGGCTGGACACTGGCTAGACACTGGCTAGACACTGGCTGGACACTGGCTAGACACTGGCTGGACACTGGCTAGACACTGGCTGGACACTGGCTAGACACTGACTAGGCACTGGCTGGACACTGGCTAGGCACTGGCTAGGCACTAGCTAGGCACTTGCAAGGCACTAGCTAGGCACTTGCAAGGCACTGGTTAGGCACTTGCAGGGCACTTGTTAGGCACTGGCTTGGCACTGGTTAGGCACTGGCTTGGCACTGGCTAGGCACTGGCTTGGCACTGGCTAGGCACTGGCTAGGCACTGGCTAGGCACTGGCTAGGCACTGGCTAGGCACTGGCTAGGCACTGGCTAGGCACTGGCTAGGCACTGGCTAGGCACTGGATAGGCACTGGCTAGGCACTGGCTAGGCACTGGTTAGGCGCTGGTTAGGCACTGGCTAGACACTGTCTAGGCACTGGCTAGACACTGTCTAGGCACAAGCTAGGCACTGGCAGGGCACTGGGAAGGCACTGGCTTGGCACTGGTTAGGCACTGGCTAGGCACTGGCTAGTCACTGGCAAGGCACTGGCTAGTCACTGGCTAGTCACTGGCTAGGCACTGGCTAGGCACTGGCTAGGCACTGGCTAGGCACTGGCTAGGCACTGGCTAGGCACTGGCTAGGCACTGGCTAGGCACTGGCTAGGCACTGGCTAGGCACTGGCTGGGCACTGGCAAGACTCTGGCTTGGCACTGGCTAGACACTGGCTAGACACTGGCTAGACACTGGCTAGACACTGGCTAGACACTGGCTAGACACTGGCTAGACACTCGCTAGACACTGGCTAGACACTGGCTAGACACTGGCTAGACACTGGCTAGACACTGGCTAGACACTGGCTAGACACTGGCTAGACACTGGCTAGACACTGGCTAGACACTGGCTGGACACTGGCTAGACACTGACTAGGCACTGGCTGAACACTGGCTAGGCACTGGCTAGACACTGGCTGGACACTGGCTAGACACTGACTAGGCACTGGCTTAACACTGGCTAGGCACTGGCTAGGCACTGGTTTGGCACTGGCTAGACACTGGCTAGGCAATGGTTTGGCACTGGCTAGACACTGCCTAGGCACTGGCTAGACTCTGGCTAGGCACTGGCTGGACACAGGCTAGACACTGGCTAGACACTGGCTGGACACTGGCTGGACACTGGCTAGACACTGGCTAGGCACTGGCTAGGCACTGGCTAGGCACTGGCTAGGCACTGGCTGACACTGGCTAGGCACTGGCTAGACACTGGCTAGGCACTGGCTAGACACTGGCTAGGCACTGGCTAGACACTGGCTAGGCACTGGCTAGACACTGGCTAGGCACTGGCTAGACAATGGCTGGACACTGGGTAGACACTGGCTGGACACTGGCTAGACACTGTCTAGGCACTGGCTAGACACTGGCTAGGCACTGGCTAGGCACTGGTAAGGCACTGGTTAGGCACGGGCTAGGCACTGGCTAGACACTGGCAACGCACTGGCTAGACACTTGCTAGACACTGGCTAGGCACTGGCTAGACACTGGCTAGGCACTAGCTAGTCACTGGCAGGGCACTGGTTAGGCACTGGCTTGGCACTGGTTAGGCACTGGCTAGGCACTGGCTAGGCACTGGCTAGGCACTGGCTAGGCACTGGTTAGGCACTGGCTAGGCACTGGTTAGGCACTGGCTAGGCACTGGCTAGGCACTGGTTAGGCACTGGCAAGACTCTGGCTAGGCACTGGCTAGACACTGGCTAGACACTGGCTAGACACTAGCCTGGCACTGGCAAGGCACTAGCCAGGCACTGGCTAGGCACTGGCTAGACACAGGCTAGACACTGGCTAGGCACTGGCTAGACACTGGCTAGGCACTGGCAAGGCACTGTCTAGACACTGGCTAGACACTGGCTAGACACTGGCTAGACACTGGCTGGACACTGGCTAGACACTGGCTGGACACTGGCTAGACACTGACTAGGCACTGGCTAGACACTGGCTAGGCACTGGCTACGCACTGGCTAGACACTGGCCAGGCACGGGCTAGGCACTGGTTTGGCACTGGCTAGACACTAGCTAGGCACTGGTTTGGCACTGGCTAGACACTGGCTAGGCACTGGTTTGGCACTGGCTAGACACTGGCTAGGCACTGGCTAGACACTGGCTAGGCACCGGCTAGACTCTGGCTAGGCACTGGATAGACACTGGCTAGGCACTGGCTTGACACTGGTTTGGCACTGGCTAGACACTGCCTAGGCACTGGCTAGACTCTGGCTAGGCACTGGCTGGACACTGGCTGGACACTGGCTAGACACTGGCTGGACACTGGCTAGACTCTGGCTAGGCACTGGCTGGACACTGGCTAGACACTGGCTAGACACTGGCTGGACACTGGCTAGACACTGGCTGGACACTGGCTAGACACTGACTAGGCACTGGCTAGACACTGGCTAGGCACTGGCTTGACACTGGCTATACACTGGCTAAGCACAAGCTAGGCACTGGCTATACACTGGCTAAGCACAAGCTAGGCACTGGCAGATCACTGGTTAGGCACTGGCTGGGCACTGGCTAGGCACTGGCTAGGCACTGGCTAGGCACTGGCTAGGCACTGGCTAGGCACTGGCTAGGCACTGCCTAGGCACTGGCTAGGCACTGGCTAGGCACTGGCTAGTCACTGGCTAGGCACTGGTTAGGCACTGGTAAGGCACTGGCTAGGCACTGGTTAGGCACTGGCTGCGCACTGGCTAGACACTGTCTAGGCACTAGCTAGGCACTGGCAGGGCACTGGTTAGGCACTGGCTTGGCACTGGCTAGGCACTGGCTAGGCACTGGCTTGACACTGGCTAGACACTGGCTAGGCACTAGCTAGGCACTTGCAAGGCACTGGTAAGGCACTTGCAGGGCACTGGTTAGGCACTGGCTTGGCACTGGCTAGGCACTGGCTAGGCACTGGCTAGGCACTGGCTAGGCACTGGCTAGGCACTGGCTAGGCTTTGGCTAGGCACTGGCTAGGCACTGGCTAGGCACTGGCTAGGCACTGGCTAGGCACTGGTTAGGCACTGGTTAGGCACTGGTTAGGCACTGGTTAGGCACTGGTTAGGCACTGGCTAGACACTGTCTAGGCACTGGCTAGACACAGGGTAGACACTGGCTAGGCACTGGCTAGACACTGGCTAGACACTGGCTGGACACTGGCTGGATACTGGCTAGACACTGACTAGGCACTGGCTAGACACTGGCTAGGCACTGGCTAGGCACTGGTTTGGCACTGGCTAGACACTGGCTAGGCACTGGTTTGGCACTGGCTAAACACTGCCTAGGCACTGGCTTGACACTGGCAAGGCACTGCCTGGACACTGGCTAGACACTGGATAGACACTGGCTGGACACTGGCTAGACACTGGCTGGACACTGGCTAGACACTGGCTAGACACTAGCCAGGCACTGACTAGGCACTAGCCAGGCACTGGCTAGGCACTGGCTAGACACAGGCTAGACACTGGCTAGGCACGGGCTAGACACTGGCCAGGCACTGGCTAGACACTGGAAAGGCACTGGCTAGACACTGGCTAGACACTGGCTGGACACTGGCTGGATACTGGCTAGACACTGACTAGGCACTGGCTAGACACTGGCTAGGCACTGGCTAGGCACTGGTTTGGCACTGGCTAGACACTGGCTAGGCACTGGTTTGGCACTGGCTAAACACTGCCTAGGCACTGGTTTGGCACTGGCTAGACACTGGCTAGGCACTGGTTTGGCACTGGCTAGACACTGCCTAGGCACTGGCTGGACACTGGCTAGACACTGGCTAGACACTGGCTGGACACTGGCTAGACACTGGCTGGACACTGGCTAGACACTGGCTGGACACTGGCTAGACACTGACTAGGCACTGGCTGGACACTGGCTAGGCACTGGCTAGGCACTAGCTAGGCACTTGCAAGGCACTAGCTAGGCACTTGCAAGGCACTGGTTAGGCACTTGCAGGGCACTTGTTAGGCACTGGCTTGGCACTGGTTAGGCACTGGCTTGGCACTGGCTAGGCACTGGCTAGGCACTGGCTAGGCACTGGCTAGGCACTGGCTAGGCACTGGCTAGGCACTGGCTAGGCACTGGCTAGGCACTGGCTAGGCACTGGCTAGGCACTGGCTAGGCACTGGCTAGGCACTGGCTGGGCACTGGCTAGGCACTGGCTAGGCACTGGCTAGGCACTGGCTAGGCACTGGCTAGGCACTGGTTAGGCGCTGGTTAGGCACTGGCTAGACACTGTCTAGGCACTGGCTAGACACTGTCTAGGCACAAGCTAGGCACTGGCAGGGCACTGGGAAGGCACTGGCTTGGCACTGGTTAGGCACTGGCTAGGCACTGGCTAGTCACTGGCTAGGCACTGGCTAGTCACTGGCTAGTCACTGGCTAGGCACTGGCTAGGCACTGGCTAGGCACTGGCTAGGCACTGGCTAGGCACTGGCTAGGCACTGGCTAGGCACTGGCTAGGCACTGGCTAGGCACTGGCTAGGCACTGGCTGGGCACTGGCAAGACTCTGGCTTGGCACTGGCTAGACACTGGCTAGACACTGGCTAGACACTGGCTAGACACTGGCTAGACACTGGCTAGACACTGGCTAGACACTGGCTAGACACTGGCTAGACACTGGCTAGACACTGGCTAGACACTGGCTAGACACTCGCTAGACACTGGCTAGACACTGGCTAGACACTGGCTAGACACTGGCTAGACACTGGCTAGACACTGGCTAGACACTGGCTAGACACTGGCTAGACACTGGCTGGACACTGGCTAGACACTGACTAGGCACTGGCTGAACACTGGCTAGGCACTGGCTAGACACTGGCTGGACACTGGCTAGACACTGACTAGGCACTGGCTTAACACTGGCTAGGCACTGGCTAGTCACTGGCTAGTCACTGGCTAGGCACTGGCTAGGCACTGGCTAGGCACTGGCTAGGCACTGGCTAGGCACTGGCTAGGCACTGGCTAGGCACTGGCTAGGCACTGGCTAGGCACTGGCTAGGCACTGGCTAGGCACTGGCTGGGCACTGGCAAGACTCTGGCTTGGCACTGGCTAGACACTGGCTAGACACTGGCTAGACACTGGCTAGACACTGGCTAGACACTGGCTAGACACTGGCTAGACACTCGCTAGACACTGGCTAGACACTGGCTAGACACTGGCTAGACACTGGCTAGACACTGGCTAGACACTGGCTAGACACTGGCTAGACACTGGCTAGACACTGGCTAGACACTGGCTGGACACTGGCTAGACACTGACTAGGCACTGGCTGAACACTGGCTAGGCACTGGCTAGACACTGGCTGGACACTGGCTAGACACTGACTAGGCACTGGCTTAACACTGGCTAGGCACTGGCTAGGCACTGGTTTGGCACTGGCTAGACACTGGCTAGGCAATGGTTTGGCACTGGCTAGACACTGCCTAGGCACTGGCTTGACTCTGGCTAGGCACTGGCTGGACACAGGCTAGACACTGGCTAGACACTGGCTGGACACTGGCTAGACACTGGCTAGACACTGGCTAGGCACTGGCTAGACACTGGCTAGGCACTGGCTAGACACTGGCTAGGCACTGGCTAGACACTGGCTAGGCACTGGCTAGACACTGGCTAGGCACTGGCTAGACACTGGCTAGGCACTGGCTAGACACTGGCTAGGCACTGGCTAGACAATGGCTGGACACTGGCTAGACACTGGCTGGACACTGGCTTGACACTGTCTAGGCACTGGCTAGACACTGGCTAGGCACTGGCTAGGCACTAGTAAGGCACTGGTTAGGCACGGGCTAGGCACTGGCTAGACACTGGCACTAAGGACACTTGCTAGACACTGGCTAGGCACTGGCTAGACACTGGCTAGGCACATAGTCACTGGCAGGGCACTGGTTTGGCACTGGCTTGGCACTGGTTAGGCACTGGCTAGGCACTGGCTAGGCACTGGCTAGGCACTGGCTAGGCACTGGTTAGGCACTGGCTAGGCACTGGTTAGGCACTGGCTAGGCACTGGTTAGGCACTGGCAAAGACTCTGGCTAGGCACTGGCTAGACACTGGCTAGACACTGGCTAGACACTGGCCTGGCAAAGGCACTAGCCAGGCACTGGCTAGGCACTGGCTAGACACTGGCTAGACACTGGCTAGGCACTGGCTAGACACTGGCCAGGCACTGGCAAGGCACTGGCTAGACACTGGCTAGGAGACACTGGCTAGACACTGGCTGGACACTGGCTAGACACTGGCTGGAACTGGCTCACTGGCTAGACACTGACTAGGCACTGGCTAGACACTGGCTAGGCACTGGCTACGCACTGGCTAGACACTGGCCAGGCACGGGCTAGGCACTGGTTTGGCACTGGCTAGACACTAGCTAGGCACTGGTTTGGCACTGGCTAGACACTGGCTAGGCACTGGTTTGGCACTGGCTAGACACTGCCTAGGCACTGGCTAGACTCTGGCTAGGCACCGGCTAGACTCTGGCTAGGCACTGGATAGACACTGGCTAGGCACTGGCTTGACACTGGTTTGGCACTGGCTAGACACTGCCTAGGCACTGGCTAGACTCTGGCTAGGCACTGGCTGGACACTGGCTGGACACTGGCTAGACACTGGCTGGACACTGGCTAGACTCTGGCTAGGCACTGGCTGGACACTGGCTAGACACTGGCTAGACACTGGCTGGACACTGGCTAGACACTGGCTGGACACTGGCTAGACACTGACTAGGCACTGGCTAGACACTGGCTAGGCACTGGCTTGACACTGGCTATACACTGGCTAGGCACTAGGCTGGCTAGCACTGGCTAAGCACAAGCTAGGCACTGGCAGATCACTGGTTAGGCACTGGCTGGGCACTGGCTAGGCACTGGCTAGGCACTGGCTAGGCACTGGCTAGGCACTGCCTAGGCACTGGCTAGGCACTGGCTAGGCACTGGCTAGTCACTGGCTAGGCACTGGTTAGGCACTGGTAAGGCACTGGCTAGGCACTGGTTAGGCACTGGCTACGCACTGGCTAGACACTGTCTAGGCACTAGCTAGGCACTGGCAGGGCACTGGTTAGGCACTGGCTTGGCACTGGCTAGGCACTGGCTAGGCACTGGCTTGACACTGGCTAGACACTGGCTAGGCACTGGCTAGGCACTGGCAAGGCACTGGTAAGGCACTTGCAAGGCACTGGCTAGGCACTGGCACACTGGCTTGGCACTGGCTAGGCACTGGCTAGGCACTGGCTAGGCACTGGCTAGGCACTGGCTAGGCACTGGCTAGGCACTGGCTAGGCACTGGCTAGGCACTGGCTAGGCACTGGCTAGGCACTGGCTAGGCACTGGCTAGGCACTGGTTAGGCACTGGTTAGGCACTGGTTAGGCACTGGTTAGGCACTGGCTAGACACTGTCTAGGCACTGGCTAGACACAGGGTAGGCACTGGCTAGGCACTGGCTAGACACTGGCTAGACACTGGCTAGACACTGGCTGGACACTGGCTGGACACTGGCTAGACACTGACTAGGCACTGGCTAGACACTGGCTAGGCACTGGCTAGGCACTGGTTTGGCACTGGCTAGGCACTGGTTTGGCACTGGCTAAACACTGCCTAGGCACTGGCTTGACACTGGCAAGGCACTGCCTGGACACTGGCTAGACACTGGATAGACACTGGCTGGACACTGGCTAGACACTGGCTGGACACTGGCTAGACACTGGCTAGACACTAGCCAGGCACTGACTAGGCACTAGCCAGGCACTGGCTAGGCACTGGCTAGGCACTGGCTAGGCACTGGCTGGGCACTGGCAAGACTCTGGCTTGGCACTGGCTAGACACTGGCTAGACACTGGCTAGACACTGGCTAGACACTGGCTAGACACTGGCTAGACACTGGCTAGACACTGGCTAGACACTGGCTAGACACTCGCTAGACACTGGCTAGACACTCGCTAGACACTGGCTAGACACTGGCTAGACACTGGCTAGACACTGGCTAGACACTGGCTAGACACTGGCTGGACACTGGCTAGACACTGACTAGGCACTGGCTGAACACTGGCTAGGCACTGGCTAGACACTGGCTGGACACTGGCTAGACACTGACTAGGCACTGGCTTAACACTGGCTAGGCACTGGCTAGTCACTGGCTAGTCACTGGCTAGGCACTGGCTAGGCACTGGCTAGGCACTGGCTAGGCACTGGCTAGGCACTGGCTAGGCACTGGCTAGGCACTGGCTAGGCACTGGCTAGGCACTGGCTAGGCACTGGCTGGGCACTGGCTGGGCACTGGCTGAGGCACTGGCTGGGCACTGGCAAGACTCTGGCTAGGCACTGGCTAGACACTGGCTAGACACTGGCTAGACACTGGCTAGACACTGGCTAGACACTGGCTAGACACTGGCTAGACACTGGCTAGACACTGGCTAGACACTGGCTAGACACTGGCTAGACACTGGCTAGACACTGGCTAGACACTGGCTAGACACTGGCTAGACACTGGCTAGACACTGGCTAGACACTGGCTAGACACTGGCTAGACACTGGCTAGACACTGGCTAGACACTGGCTAGACACTGGCTAGACACTGGCTAGGCACTGGCTAAACACTGGCTAGGCACTGGCTAGACACTGGCTGGGCACTGGCTAGACACTGGCTAGGCACCTGGCTAGGCACTGGCTAGGCACTGGCTAGGCACTGGCTAGGCACTGGCTAGGCACTGGCTAGGCAATGGTTTGGCACTGGCTAGACACTGCCTAGGCACTGGCTTGACACTGGCTAGGCACTGGCTAGGCACTGGCTAGACACTGGCTAGGCACTGGCTAGACACTGGCTGCCAGGCACTGGCTAGGCACTGGCTAGGCACTGGCTGGGCAGGCACTGGCTAGGCACTGGCTAGGCACTGGCTAGGCACTGGCTAGGCACTGGCTAGGCACTGGCTAGACACTGGCTAGACACTGGCTAGGCACTGGCTAGACACTGGCTAGGCACTGGCTAGACACTGGCTAGACACTGGCTAGGCACTGGCTAGGCACTGGCTAGGCACTGGCTAGGCACTGGCTAGGCACTGGCTAGGCACTGGCTAGGCACTGGCTAGGCACACTGGCTAGGCACTGGCTAGACACTGGCTAGACACTGGCTAGACACTGGCTAGGCACTGGCTAGGCACTGGCTAGGCACTGGCTGGGGCACTGGCTAGGCACTGGCTAGGCACTGGCTAGGCACTGGCTAGACACTGGCTAGGCACTGGCTAGGCACTGGCTAGGCACACTGGCTAGACACTGGCTAGACACTGGCTAGACACTGGCTAGACACTGGCTAGACACTGGCTGGGCACTGGCTAGACACTGGCTAGACACTGGCTAGGCACTGGCTAGGCACTGGCTAGGCACTGGCTAGGCACTGGCTAAGCACTGGCTAGGCACTGGCTAGGCACTGGCTAGGCACTGGCTAGGCACTGGCTAGGCACTGGCTAGGCACTGGCTAGGCACTGGCTAGGCACTGGCTAGGCACTGGCTAGGCACTGGCTGGGCACTGGCTAGGCACTGGCTAGGCACTGGCTAGGCACTGGCTAGGCACTGGCTAGGCACTGGCTAGGCACTGGCTGGGACTGGCTAGGCACTGGCTAGGCACTGGCTAGGCACTGGCTAGGCACTGGCTAGGCACTGGCTAGGCACTGGCTAGGCACTGGCTAGGCACTGGCTAGGCACTGGCTAGGCACACTGGCTAGGCACTGGCTAGGCACTGGCTAGGCACTGGCTAGGCTAGGCACTGGCTAGGCACTGGCTAGGCACTGGCTGGGCACTGGCTGGCTAGGCACTGGCTAGGCACTGGCTAGGCACTGGCACTGGCTAGGCACTGGCTAGGCACTGGCTAGGCACTGGACTAGGCACTGGCTAGGCACTGGCTAGGCACTGGCTAGGCACTGGCTAGGCACTGGCTAGGCACTGGTTAGGCACTGGCTAGGCACTGGCTAGGCACTGGCTAGACACAGGGTAGGCACTGGCTAGGCACTGGCTAGACACTGGCTAGACACTGGCTGGACACTGGCTGGACACTGGCTAGACACTGGCTAGGCACTGGCTAGACACTGGCTAGGCACTGGCTAGGCACTGGTTTGGCCTGGCTGGCACTGGCTAAACACTGCCTAGGCACTGGCTTGACACTGGCAAGGCACTGCCTGGACACTGGCTAGACACTGGCTAGACACTGGCTGAACACTGGCTAGGACACTGGCTAGACACTGGCTAGACACTAGCCAGGCACTGACTAGGCACTAGCCAGGCACTGGCTAGGCACTGGCTAGACACTGGCTAGAGCACTGGCTAGGCACTGGCTAGACACTGGCTAGACACTGGCTAGGCACTGGCTAGACACACTGGCTAGACACTGGCTACTGGCTGACACTGGCTAGACACTGGCTAGACACTGGCTGGACACTGGCTAGACACTGGCTGGACACTGGCTAGACACTGACTAGGCACTGGCTAGACACTGGCTAGGCACTGGCTAGTCACTGGTTTGGCGCTGGATAGACACTGGCTAGGCACTGGTTTGGCACTGGCTAGACACTGCCTAGGCACTGGCTAGACTCTGGCTAGGCACTGGCTGGACACTGGCTAGACACTGGCTAGACACTGGCTGGACACTGGCTAGACACTGGCTGGACACTGGCTGGACACTGGCTAGACACTGACTAGGCACTGGCTAGACACTGGCTAGGCACTGGCTAGACACTGGCTGGACACTGGCTAGACACTGGCTGGACACTGGCTAGACACTGACTGCTAGGCACTGGCTAGGCACTGGCTAGGCACTGGCTAGGCACTGGCCTGAAGGCACTGGCTGGCTGAGGCACTGGCTAGCGGCTAGGCTGGTTGGCTAGGCAGGCTGGCTAGACACTGGCTAGGCACTGGCTAGACATGGCTAGGCACTGGCTAGGCACTGGTTTGGCACTGGCTAGACACTGGCTAGGCACTGGTTTGGCACTGGCTAAACACTGGATAGACACTGGCTGGACACTGGCTAGACACTGGCTGGACACTGGCTACACACTGGCTAGACACTAGCCAGGCACTGACTAGGCACTAGCCAGGCACTGGCTAGGCACTGGCTAGACACAGGCTAGACACTGGCTAGGCACGGGCTAGACACTGGCCAGACACTGGCTAGGCACTGGCTAGGCACTGGCTAGACACTGGCTAGACACTGGCTAGACACTGGCTGGACACTGGCTAGACACTGGCTGGACACTGGATAGACACTGGCTGGACACTGGCTAGACACTGACTAGGCACTGGCTAGACACTGGCTAGGCACTGGCTAGGCACTGGCTAGGCACTGGCTTGGCGCTGGATAGACACTGGCTAGGCACTGGTTTGGCACTGGCTAGACACTGCCTAGGCACTGGCTAGACTCTGGCCAGGCACTGGCTGGACACTGGCTAGACACTGGCTAGACACTGGCTGGACACTGGCTAGACACTGGCTGGACACTGGCTGGACACTGGCTAGACACTGACTAGGCACTGGCTAGACACTGGCTAGACACTGGCTAGGCACTGGCTAGACACTGGCTAGGCACTGGCTAGGCACTGGTAAGGCACTGGTTAGGCACTGGCTAGGCACTGGCTTGACTCTGGCTAGGCACTGGCTAGACACTGGCTAGACACTGGCTAGACACTGGCTAGGCACTGGCTAGACACTGGCTAGGCACTAGCAAGGCACTGGCAGGGCACTGGTTAGGCACTGGCTTGGCACTGGCTAGGCACTGGCTAGGCACTGGCTAGACACTGGCTAGACATTGACTAGACACTGGTTAGACACTGGCTAGACACTAACCAGACACTGGCTAGGCACTAGCCAGGCACTGGCTAGGAACTGGCTAGACACAGGCTAGACACTGGCTAGACACTGGCTAGGCACTGGCTAGACACTGGCTAGACACTGGCTAGACACTGGCTGGACACTGGCTAGACACTGACTAGGCACTGGCTAGACACTGGCTAGGCACTGGCTAGGCACTGGCTAGACACTGGCTAGGCACTGGCTACGCACTGGTTTGGCACTGGCTAGACACTGGCTAGGCACTGGTTTGGCACTGGCTAGATACTGGCTAGGCACTGGTTTGGCACTGGCTAGACACTGCCTAGGCACTGGCTAGACTCTGGCTAGGCACTGGCTAGACTCTGGCTAGGCACTGGCTAGACACTGGCTAGGCACTGGCTAGACACTGGCTAGGCACTGGCTAGACACTGGCTAGGCACTGGCTAGACACTGGCTAGGCACTGGCTAGGCACTGGCTAGGCACTGGCTAGGCACTGGCTAGGCACTGGCTAGGCACTGGCTAGGCACTGGCTAGGCACTGGCTAGGCACTGGCTAGGCACTGGCTTGGCACTGGCTAGACTCTGGCTAGGCACTGGCTAGACACTGGCTAGGCACTGGCTAGGCACTGGCTAGCCACTGGCTAGGCACTGGCTAGGCACTGGCTAGGCACTGGCTAGACACTGGCTAGACACTGGCTAGACACTGGCTAGACACTGGCTAGACACTGGCTAGACACTGGCTAGACACTGGCTAGACACTGGCTAGACACTGGCTAGACACTGGCTGGACACAGGCTAGACACTGACTAGACACTGGCTAGGCACTGGCTAGACACTGGCTAGACACTAGCTGGACACTGGCTAGACACTGACTAGGCACTGACTAGGCACTGACTAGGCACTGGCTATACACTGGCTAGGCACTGGCTAGACACTGGCTAGGCACTGGCTAGGCACTGGCTAGGCACTGGCTAGGCACTGGCTAGGCACTGGCTAGACACTGGCTAGGCACTGGCTAGACACTAGCTAGGCACTGGCTAGACACTGGCTAGACACTGGCTAGACACTGGCTGGACACTGGCTGGACACTGGCTAGACACTGACTAGGCACTGACTAGGCACTGGCTAGATACTGGCTAGGCACTGGCTTTGGCACTAGCTAGACACTGGCTAGGCACTGGCTAGACACTGGCTAGACACTGGCTAGACACTGGCTAGACACTGGCTAGACACTGGCTAGACACTGGCTAGACACTGGCTAGACACTGGCTGGACACAGGCTAGACACTGGCTGGACACTGGCTAGACACTGACTAGACACTGGCTAGGCACTGGCTAGACACTGGCTAGACACTAGCTAGACACTGGCTAGACACTGACTAGGCACTGACTAGGCACTGACTAGGCACTGGCTAGACACTGGCTAGGCACTGGCTAGACACTGGCTAGGCACTGGCTAGGCACTGGCTAGGCACTGGCTAGACACTGGCTAGGCACTGGCTAGACACTAGCTAGGCACTGGCTAGACACTGGCTAGACACTGGCTAGACACTGGCTGGACACTGGCTGGACACTGGCTAGACACTGACTAGGCACTGACTAGGCACTGGCTAGACACTGGCTAGGCACTGGTTTGGCACTGGCTAGACACTGGCTAGGCACTGGCTAGACACTGGCTAGACACTGGCTAGACACTGGCTAAACACTGGCTAGACACTGACTAGGCACTGGCTAGACACTGGCAAGGCACTGGCTAGGCACTGGCTAGACACTGGCTAGGCACTGGCTAGGCACTGGCTAGGCACTGGCTAGGCACTGGCTAGGCACTGGCTAGGCACTGGCTAGACACTGGCTAGACACTGGCTAGGCACGGGCTAGACACTGGCTAGACACTGGCTAGGCACTGACTAGGCACTGGCTAGACACTGGCTAGGCACTGGCTAGGCACTGGTTTGGCGCTGGATAGACACTGGCTAGGCACTGGTTTGGCACTGGCTAGACACTGCCTAGGCACTGGCTAGACTCTGGCTAGGCACTGGCTGGACACTGGCTAGACACTGGCTAGACACTGGCTGGACACTGGCTAGACACTGGCTGGACACTGGCTAGACACTGGCTAGACACTGGCTAGACACTGGCTAGACACTGGCTAGACACTGACTAGGCACTGGCTAGACACTGGCTAGGCACTGGCTAGGCACTGGCTAGGCACTGGCTAGGCACTGGCTAGACACTGGCTAGGCACTGGCTAGACACTGGCTAGACACTGGCTAGACACTGGCTAGGCACTGGCTAGACACTGGCTAGGCACTGGCAAGGCACTGGCTGGGCACTGGTTAGGCACTGGCTTGGCACTGGCTAGGCACTGGCTAGGCACTGGCTAGACACTGGCTAGACACTGGCTAGACACTGGCTAGACACTGGCTAGACACTGGCTAGGCACTAGCTAGGCACTGGCTAGGAACTGGCTAGACACAGGCTAGACACTGGCTAGACACTGGCTAGGCACTGGCTAGACACTGGCTAGACACTGGCTAGACACTGGCTAGACACTGGCTAGACACTGACTAGGCACTGGCTAGACACTGGCTAGGCACTGGCTAGGCACTGGCTAGACACTGGCTAGGCACTGGCTAGGCACTGGCTAGGCACTGGCTAGACACTGGCTAGGCACTGGTTTGGCACTGGCTAGACACTGGCTAGGCACTGGTTTGGCACTGGCTAGACACTGCCTAGGCACTGGCTAGACTCTGGCTAGGCACTGGCTAGACTCTGGCTAGGCACTGGCTAGACACTGGCTAGGCACTGGCTAGACACTGGCTAGGCACTGACACTGGCAGGCACTGGCTAGGCACTGGCTAGGCACTGGCTAGGCACTGGCTAGGCACTGGCTAGGCACTGGCTGGGCCACTGGCTAGGCACTGGCTAGGCACTGGCTAGGCACTGGCTAGGCACTGGCTAGGCACTGGCTAGACTCTGGCTCAGGCACTGGCTAGACACTGGCTAGGCACTGGCTAGGCACTGGCTAGCCACTGGTGAGGCACTGGCTAGGCACTGGCTAGGCACTGGCTAGACACTGGCTAGACACTGGCTAGACACTGGCTAGACACTGGCTAGACACTGGCTAGACACTGGCTAGACACTGGCTAGACACTGGCTGGACACAGGCTAGACACTGGCTGGACACAGGCTAGACACTGACTAGAGACTGGCTAGGCACTGGCTTGACACTGGCTAGACACTAGCTAGACACTGGCTAGACACTGACTTGGCACTGACTAGGCACTGACTAGGCACTGGCTATACACTGGCTAGGCACTGGCTAGACACTGGCTAGGCACTGGCTAGGCACTGGCTAGGCACTGGCTAGGCACTGGTTTGGCACTGGCTAGACACTGGCTAAGCACTGGCTAGACACTAGCTAGGCACTGGCTAGACACTGGCTAGACACTGGCTAGACACTGGCTGGACACTGGCTGGACACTGGCTAGACACTGACTAGGCACTGACTAGGCACTGGCTAGACACTGGCTAGGCACTGGTTTGGCACTAGCTAGACACTGGCTAGGCACTGGCTAGACACTGGCTAGACACTGGCTAGACACTGGCTAGACACTGGCTAGACACTGGCTAGACACTGGCTAGACACTGGCTAGACACTGGCTAGACACTGGCTAGACACTGGCTAGACACTGGCTGGACACAGGCTAGACACTGGCTGGACACAGGCTAGACACTGACTAGACACTGGCTAGGCACTGGCTTGACACTGGCTAGACACTAGCTAGACACTGGCTAGACACTGACTTGGCACTGACTAGGCACTGACTAGGCACTGGCTATACACTGGCTAGGCACTGGCTAGACACTGGCTAGGCACTGGCTAGGCACTGGTTTGGCACTGGCTAGACACTGGCTAAGCACTGGCTAGACACTAGCTAGGCACTGGCTAGACACTGGCTAGACACTGGCTAGACACTGGCTGGACACTGGCTGGACACTGGCTAGACACTGACTAGGCACTGACTAGGCACTGGCTAGACACTGGCTAGGCACTGGTTTGGCACTGGCTAGACACTGGCTAGGCACTGGCTAGACACTGGCTAAACACTGGCTAGACACTGGCTAAACACTGGCTAGACACTGACTAGGCACTGGCTAGACACTGGCAAGGCACTGGCTAGGCACTGGCTAGACACTGGCTAGGCACTGGCTAGGCACTGGTTTGGCACTGACTAGGCACTAGCCAGGCACTGGCTAGGCACTGGCTAGACACAGGCTAGACACTGGCTAGGCACGGGCTAGACACTGGCTCAGACACTGGCTAGGCACTGGCTATGGCACTAACTGGCTAGACACTGGCTGGACACACTGGCTGGCTAGGCACTGGCTAGGCACTGGCTATGGCACACTGGCTAGGCACTGGCTAGACACTGGCTAGGCACTGGCTAGGCTAGGAACACGACACTGGCTAGGCACTGGCTGGACACTGGCTGAACACACTGGGACACTGGCTAGACACTGGCTAGGCACTGGCTAGACACTGGACTGGCTGGACACTGGCTAGACACTGGCCTGACACTGGCTAGACACTGGCTGGACACTGGCTAGACACTGGCTGGACACTGGCTAGACACTGACTAGGCACTGGCTAGACACTGGCTAGGCACTGGTAAGGCACTGGTAAGGCACTGGCTAGGCACTGGCCTGACTCTGGCTAGGCACTGGCTAGACACTGGCTTGACACTGGCTAGACACTGGCTAGGCACTGGCTAGACACTGGCTAGGCACTAGCTAGGCACTGGCAGGGCACTGGTTAGGCACTGGCTTGGCACTGGCTAGGCACTGGTTAGGCACTGGCTAGGCACTGGTTAGGCACTGGCTAGGCACTGGTTAGGCACTGGCAAGACTCTGGCTAGGCACTGGCTAGACACTGGCTAGACACTGGCTAGACACTGGCTAGACACTGGCTAGACACTAGCCAGGCACTGGCTAGACACTGGCTAGGCACTGGCTAGGCACGGGCTAGGCACTGGCTAGGCACTGGTTAGGCACTGGCTAGGCATTGGCTAGGCACTGGCTAGACACTGGCTAGGCACTGCCTAGACACTGGCTAGGCACTGGCTTGACACTGGCTAGACACTGGCTAGACACTGGCTAGGCACTGGCTAGGCACTGGCCAGGCACTGGCTAGGCACTGGCCAGGCACTGGCTAGGCACTGGCCAGGCACTGGCTAGGCACTGGCTAGGCACTGGCTAGGCACTGGCTAGGCACTGGCCAGGCACTGGCTAGGCACTGGCTAGGCACTGGCTAAGGCACTGGCCAGGCACTGGCTAGGCACTGGCCAGGCACTGGCTAGGCACTGGCTAGTCACTGGCTTGACACTGGCTAGACACTGGCTAGACACTGGCTAGGCACTGGCTAGGCACTGGCCAGGCACTGGCTAGGCACTGGCTAGGCACTGGCCAGGCACTGGCTAGGCACTGGCTAGGCACTGGCTAGGCACTGGCCAGGCACTGGCTAGGCACTGGCCAGGCACTGGCTAGGCACTGGCCAGGCACTGGCTAGGCACTGGCTAGGCACTGGCTAGGCACTGGCTAGACACTGGCTAGACACTGGCTAGTCACTGGCTTGACACTGGCTAGACACTGGCTAGACACTGGCTAGGCACTGGCTAGGCACTGGCCAGGCACTGGCTAGGCACTGGCCAGGCACTGGCTAGGCACTGGCCAGGCACTGGCTAGGCACTGGCCAGGCACTGGCTAGGCACTGGCTAGGCACTGGCTAGGCACTGGCTAGGCACTGGCCAGGCACTGGCTAGGCACTGGCTAGGCACTGGCTAGGCACTGGCTAGGCACTGGCTAGGCACTGGCTAGGCACTGGCCAGGCACTGGCTAGACACTGGCTAGGCACTGGCTAGACACTGGCTAGGCACTGGCTAGACACTGGCTAGGCACTGGCTAGACACTGGCTGGGCACTGGCTAGACACTGGCTAGGCACTGGCTAGGACACTGGCAAGGCACTGGCTAGACACTGGCTAGGCACTGGCTAGGCACTGGCCAGGCACTGGCTAGGCACTGGCTAGGCACTGGCCAGGCACTGGCTAGGCACTGGCCAGGCACTGGCTAGGCACTGGCTAGGCACTGGCTAGACACTGGCTAGGCACTGGCTAGACACTGGCTAGGCACTGGCTAGGCACTGGCTAGACACTGGCTAGACACTGGCTAGGCACTGGCTAGGCACTGGCTAGGCACTGGCTAGGCACTGGCTAGGCACTGGCTAGGCACTGGCTAGGCACTGAATAGACACAGGCTAGACACTGGCTAGGCACTGGCTAGGCACTGGCTAGGCACTGGCTAGACACTGGCTAGGCACTGGCTAGGCACTGGCTAGGCACTGGCTAGGCACTGGCTAGGCACTGGCTAGGCACTGGCTGGCTGGGCACTGGCTAGGCACTGGCTAGGCACTGGCCAGGCACTGGCTAGGCACTGGCCAGGCACTGGCTAGGCACTGGCCAGGCACTGGCTAGGCACTGGCTAAGCACTGGCTAGGCACTGGCTAGACACTGGCTAGGCACTGGCTAGGCACTGGCTAGGCACTGGCCAGGCACTGGCTAGGCACTGGCTAGGCACTGGCCAAGCACTGGCTAGGCACTGGCTAGGCACTGAATAGACACAGGCTAGACACTGGCTAGGCACTGGCTAGGCACTGGCTAGACACTGGCTAGGCACTGGCTAGACACTGGCTAGGCACTGGCTAGACACTGGCTAGGCACTGGCTAGACACTGGCTAGGCACTGGCTAGACACTGGCTAGGCACTGGCTAGGCACTGGCTAGGCACTGGCTAGGCACTTGCTAGGCACTGGCTAGGCACTGGCTAGGCACTGGCTAGGCACTGGCTAGGCACTGGCTAGGCACTGGCTAGGCACTGGCTAGGCACTGGCTAGGCACTGGCCAGGCACTGGCTAGGCACTGGCTAGGCACTGGCTAGGCACTGGCTAGGCACTGGCTAGGCACTGGCCAGGCACTGGCTAGGCACTGGCCAGGCACTGGCTAGACACTGGCAAGGCACTGGCTAGACACTGGCTAGGCACTGGCTAGACACTGGCTAGGCAATGGCAAGGCACTGGCTAGGCACTGAATAGACACTGGCTAGACACTGGCTAGGCACTGGCTAGGCACTGGCTAGGCACTGGCTAGGCACTGGCTAGGCACTGGCTAGGCACTGGCTAGGCACTGGCTAAGCACTGGCTAGGCACTGGCTAGACACTGGCTAGGCACTGGCTAGGCACTGGCCAGGCACTGGCTAGGCACTGGCTAGGCACTGGCCAAGCACTGGCTAGGCACTGGCTAGGCACTGGCTAGGCACTGGCTAGACACTGGCTAGGCACTGGCTAGGCACTGGCTAGACACTGGCTAGGCACTGGCTAGACACTGGCTAGGCACTGGCTAGACACTGGCTAGGCACTGGCTAGGCACTGGCTAGGCACTGGCTAGGCACTGGCTAGGCACTGGCCAGGCACTGGCTAGGCACTGGCCAGGCACTGGCTAGGCACTGGCCAGGCACTGGCTAGACACTGGCCAGGCACTGGCTAGACACTGGCAAGGCACTGGCTAGACACTGGCAAGGCACTGGCTAGACACTGGCTAGGCACTGGCTAGACACTGGCTAGGCAATGGCAAGGCACTGGCTAGGCACTGGCTAGACACTGGCTAGGCACTGGCTAGGCACTGGCTAGGCACTGGCTAGGCACTGGCTAGGCACTGGCTAGGCACTGGCTAGGCACTGGCTAGGCACTGGCTAGGCACTGGCTAGGCACTGGCTAGGCACTGGCTAGGCACTGGCTAGGCACTGGCTAGGCACTGGCTAGGCACTGGCTAGGCACTGGCTAGGCACTGGCTGGGCACTGGCTAGGCACTGGCTAGGCACTGGCTAGGCACTGGCTAGGCACTGGCTAGGCACTGGCTAGGCACTGGCTAGGCACTGGCTAGGCACTGGCTAGGCACTGGCTAGGCACTGGCTAGGCACTGGCTAGGCACTGGCTAGGCACTGGCTAGGCACTGGCTAGGCACTGGCTAGGCACTGGCTAGGCACTGGCTAGGCACTGGCTTGGTACTGGCTAGGCACTGGCTAGGCACTGGCTAGGCACTGGCTAGGCACTGGCTAGGCACTGGCTAGGCACTGGCTAGGCACTGGCTAGGCACTGGCTAGGCACTGGCTAGGCACTGGCTAGGCACTGGCTAGGCACTGGCTAGGCACTGGCTAGGCACTGGCTAGGCACTGGCTAGGCACTGGCTAGGCACTGGCTAGGCACTGGCTAGGCACTGGCTAGGCACTGGCTAGGCACTGGCTAGGCACTGGCTAGGCACTGGCTAGGCACTGGCTAGACACTGGCAAGGCACTGGCTAGGCACTGGTTTGGCACTGGCTAGACACTGGCTAGGCACTGGCTAGGCACTAGCTAGGCACTTGCAAGGCACTGACTAGGCACTAGCCAGGCACTGGCTAGGCACTGGCTAGACACAGGCTAGACACTGGCTAGGCACTGGCTAGACACTGGCTAGACACTGGCTAGGCACTGGCTAGGCACTGGCTAAACACTGGCTAGACACTGGCTAGACACTGGCTGGACACTGGCTAGACACTGGCTGGACACTGGCTAGACACTGACTAGGCACTGGCTAGGCACTGGCTAGGCACTGGCTAGGCACTGGCTAGGCACTGGTTTGGCACTGGCTAGACACTGGCTAGGCACTGGTTTGGCACTGGCTAGACACTGCCTAGGCACTGGCTAGACTCTGGCTAGGCACTGGCTGGACACTGGCTAGACACTGGCTAGACACTGGCTAGACACTGGCTGGACACTGGCTAGACACTGGCTGGACACTGGCTAGACACTGACTAGGCACTGGCTAGACACTGGCTAGGCACTGGCTAGACACTGGCTAGGCACTGGCTAGACACTGGCTAGACACTGGCTAGGCACTGGCTAGACACTGGCTGGACACTGGCTAGACACTGGCCTGACACTGGCTAGACACTGGCTGGACACTGGCTAGACACTGGCTGGACACTGGCTAGACACTGACTAGGCACTGGCTAGACACTGGCTAGGCACTGGTAAGGCACTGGTAAGGCACTGGCTAGGCACTGGCCTGACTCTGGCTAGGCACTGGCTAGACACTGGCTTGACACTGGCTAGACACTGGCTAGGCACTGGCTAGACACTGGCTAGGCACTAGCTAGGCAATGGCAGGGCACTGGTTAGGCACTGGCTTGGCACTGGCTAGGCACTGGTTAGGCACTGGCTAGGCACTGGTTAGGCACTGGCTAGGCACTGGTTAGGCACTGGCAAGACTCTGGCTAGGCACTGGCTAGACACTGGCTAGACACTGGCTAGACACTGGCTAGACACTGGCTAGACACTAGCCAGGCACTGGCTAGACACTGGCTAGGCACTGGCTAGGCAAGGGCTAGGCACTGGCTAGGCACTGGTTAGGCACTGGCTAGGCATTGGCTAGGCACTGGCTAGACACTGGCTAGGCACTGCCTAGACACTGGCTAGGCACTGCCTAGACACTGGCTAGACACTGGCTGACACTGGCTAGGCACTGGCTAGGCACTGGCCAGGCACTGGCTAGGCACTGGCCAGGCACTGGCTAGGCACTGGCCAGGCACTACCTAGGCACTGGCCAGGCACTGGCTAGGCACTGGCTAGGCACTGGCTAGGCACTGGCCAGGCACTGGCTAGGCACTGGCCAGGCACTGGCTAGGCACTGGCTAGTCACCTGGCTTGACACTGGCTAGACACTGGCTAGGCACTGGCTAGGACACTGGCTAGGCACTGGCTAGGCACTGGCTAGGCACTGGCCAGGCACTGGCTAGGCACTGGCCAGGCACTGGCTAGGCACTGGCCAGGCACTGGCTAGGCACTGGCCAGGCACTGGCTAGGCACTGGCCAGGCACTGGCTAGGCATTGGCTAGGCATTGGCTAGGCACTGGCTAGACACTGCCTAGACACTGGCTAGTCACTGGCTTGACACTGGCTAGACACTGGCTAGACACTGGCTAGGCACTGGCTAGGCACTGGCTAGGCACTGGCTAGGCACTGGCCAGGCACTGGCTAGGCACTGGCCAGGCACTGGCTAGGCACTGGCCAGGCACTGGCTAGGCACTGGCTAGGCACTGGCCAGGCACTGGCTAGGCACTGGCCAGGCACTGGCTAGGCACTGGCCAGGCACTGGCTAGGCACTGGCTAGGCACTGGCTAGGCACTGGCTAGGCACTGGCCAGGCACTGGCTAGGCACTGGCCAGGCACTGGCTAGACACTGGCCAGGCACTGGCTAGACACTGGCTAGGCACTGGCTAGACACTGGCAAGGCACTGGCTAGACACTGGCTATGCACTGGCTAGACACTGGCTAGGCACTGGCTAGGCAATGGCCAGGCACTGGCTAGGCACTGGCTAGGCACTGGCCAGGCACTGGCTAGGCACTGGCCAGGCACTGGCTAGGCATTGGCTAGGCACTGGCTAGACACTGGCTAGGCACTGCCTAGACACTGGCTAGTCACTGGCTTGACACTGGCTAGACACTGGCTAGACACTGGCTAGGCACTGGCTAGGCAATGGCCAGGCACTGGCTAGGCACTGGCTAGGCACTGGCCAGGCACTGGCTAGGCACTGAATATACACAGGCTAGACACTGGCTAGGCACTGGCTAAGCACTGGCTAGGCACTGGCTAGACACTGGCTAGGCACTGGCTAGGCACTGGCCAGGCACTGCACTGGCTAGGCACTGGCCAGGCACTGGCTAGGCACTGGCCAGGCACTGGCTAGGCACTGGCCAGGCACTGGCTAGGCACTGGCCAGGCACTGGCTAGGCACTGGCTAAGCACTGGCTAGGCACTGGCTAGACACTGGCTAGGCACTGGCTAGGCACTGGCCAGGCACTGGCTAGGCACTGGCTAGGCACTGGCCAAGCACTGGCTAGGCACTGGCTAGGCACTGAATAGACACTGGCTAGGCACTGGCTAGGCACTGGCTAGGCACTGGCTAAGCACTGGCTAGGCACTGGCTAGACACTGGCTAGGCACTGGCTAGACACTGGCTAGGCACTGGCTAGACACTGGCTAGGCACTGGCTAGACACTGGCTAGGCACTGGCTAGACACTGGCTAGGCACTGGCTAGACACTTTGAAGGCACTGGCTAGGCACTGAATAGACACAGGCTAGACACTGGCTAGACACTGGCTAGGCACTGGCTGGGCACTGGCTAGGCACTGGCTGGGCACTGGCTAAGCACTGGCTAGGCACTGGCTAGACACTGGCTAGACACTGGCTAGGCACTGGCTGGGCACTGGCTAGGCACTGGCTAGGCACTGGCTAGGCACTGGCTAGGCACTGGCTAGGCACTGGCTAGGCACTGGCTAGGCACTGGCTAGGCACTGGCTAGGCACTGGCTAGGCACTGGCTAGGCACTGGCTAGGCACTGGCTAGGCACTGGCTAGGCACTGGCTAGGCACTGGCTAGGCACTGGCTAGGCACTGGCTAGGCACTGGCCAGGCACTGGCTAGGCACTGGCTAGGCACTGGCTAGGCACTGGCTAGGCACTGGCTAGGCACTGGCTAGGCACTGGCCAGGCACTGGCTAGGGCACTGGCTAGGCACTGGCCAGGCACTGGCTAGGCACTGGCCAGGCACTGGCTAGGCACTGGCCAGGCACTGGCTAGGCACTGGCTAGGCACTGGCTAGGCACTGGCCAGGCACTGGCTAGGCACTGGCTAGGCACTGGCTAGGCACTGGCCAGGCACTGGCTAGGCACTGGCACTGGCCAGGCACTGGCTAGGCACTGGCTAGGCACTGGCTAGGCACTGGCCAGGCACTGGCTAGACACTGGCCTGGCACTGGCTAGACACTGGCTAGGCACTGGCTAGACACTGGCTAGGCACTGGCTAGACACTGGCTAGGCACTGGCTAGACACTGGCTAGGCACTGGCTAGGGCACTGGCTAGGCACTGGCTAGACACTGGCTAGGCACTGGCTAGGCACTGGCTAAGCACTGGCTAGGCACTGGCTAGGCACTGGCTAGGCACTGGCTAGGCACTGGCTAGGCACTGGCTAGGCACTGGCTAGGCACTGGCTAGGCACTGGCTAGGCACTGGCTAGGCACTGGCTAGGCACTGGCTAGGCACTGGCTAGGCACTGGCTAGGCACTGGCTAGGCACTGGCTAGGCACTGGCTAGGCACTGGCACTGGCTAGGCACTGGCTAGGCACTGGCTAGGCACTGGCTAGGCACTGGCTAGGCACTGGCTAGGCACTGGCTAGGCACTGGCTAGGCACTGGCTAGGCACTGGCTAGGCACTGGCTAGGCACTGGCTAGGCACTGGCTAGGCACTGGCTAAGGGCACTGGCTAGGCACTGGCTAGGCACTGGCACTGGCTAGGCACTGGCTAGGCACTGGCTAGGGCACTGGCTAGGCACTGGCTAGGCACTGGCTAGGCACTGGCTAGGCACTGGCTAGGCACTGGCTAGGCACTGGCTAGGCACTGGCTAGGCACTGGCTAGGCACTGGCTAGGCACTGGCTAGGCACTGGCTAGGCACTGGCTAGGCACTGGCTAGGCACTGGCTAGGCACTGGCTAGGCACTGGCTAGGCACTGGCTAGGCACTGGCACTGGCGCACTGGCTAGGCACTGGCTAGGCACTGGCTAGGCACTGGCTAGGCACTGGCTAGGCACTGGCTAGGCACTGGCTAGGCACTGGCTAGGCACTGGCTAGGCACTGGCTAGGCACTGGCTAGGCACTGGCTAGGCACTGGCTAGGCACTGGCTAGGCACTGGCTAGGCACTGGCTAGGCACTGGCTAGGCACTGGCTAGGCACTGGCTAGGCACTGGCTAGGCACTGGCTAGGCACTGGCTAGGCACTGGCTAGGCACTGGCTAGGCACTGGCTAGGCACTGGCTAGGCACTGGCTAGGCACTGGCTAGGCACTGGCTAGGCACTGGCTAGGCACTGGCTAGGCACTGGCTAGACACTGGCTAGACACTGGCTAGACACAGGCTAGACACTGGCTAGACACAGGCTAGACACTGGCTAGGCACTGGCTAGACACTGGCTAGGCACTGGCTAGGCACTGGCTAGGCACTGGTTAGGCACTGGCTAGGCACTGGTTAGGCACTGGCTAGGCACTGGTTAGGCACTGGCTAAGCACTGGCTAGGCACTGGCTATACACTGGCTAGGCACTGGCTAGACACTGGCGAGACACTGGCTAGGCACGGGCAAAACACAAGATAAAAACAGGCTAGACACAGGCTTAATTCACCTAGAAACAGGCTAGACACAGGCTTAATTCAGGCTAGAAACAGGCTAGACACAGGCTAGACACAGGATAAAAACTGGCCAGACACAGGCTTATTTAAGGATAGACACAACCGTATTATAGGCGTGACATAGGATATACACAGACTTGACACTGGGTAGACACTAGCTAGGCACTGGTTAGGCACTGGCTAGGCACTGGTTAGGCACTGGCTAGGCACTGGTTAGGCACTGGCTAAGCACTGGCTAGGCACTGGCTATACACTGGCTAGGCACTGGCTAGACACTGGCTAGGCACTGGCGAGACACTGGCTAGGCACGGGCAAAACACAAGATAAAAACAGGCTAGACACAGGCTTAATTCAGGCTAGAAACAGGCTAGACACAGGCTAGACACATGGTAGAAAGAGGCAAAACACAGGATAAAAACTGGCCAGACACAGGCTTATTTAAGGATAGACACAACCGTATTATAGGCGTGACATAGGATATACACAGACTTGACACTGGGTAGACACTAGCTAGAAACTAGCTAGACCCAGGCAAGACATTCGCTACGCACTGGATAGACATTGGCTAGACACTGGCTAGGCACTGGCTAGGCACTGGCTAGGCACTGGCTGGGCACTGGCAAGGCACTGGCTAGGCACTGGCAAGGCACTGGCTAGGCACTGGCTAGGCACTGGCTAGGCACTGGCTAGGCACTGGCTAGGCACTGGCTAGGCACTGGCCAGGCACTGGCTAGGCACTGGCTAGGCACTGGCTAGGCACTGGCTAGGCACTGGCTAGGCACTGGCCAGGCACTGGCTAGGCACTGGCTAGGGCACTGGCTAGGCACTGGCTAGGGCACCTGGCTAGGCACTGGCTAGACACTGGCTAGGCACTGGCTAGGCACTGGCTAGGCACTGGCTAGGCACTGGCTGGACACTGGCTAGGCACTGGCTAGGCACTGGCTAGGCACTGGCTAGGCACTGGCTAGGCACTGGCTGGGCACTGGCTAGGCACTGGCTAGGCACTGGCTAGGCACTGGCTAGGCACTGGCTAGGCACTGGCTAGACACTGGCAAGGCACTGGCTAGGCAATGGCAAGGCAATGGCTAGGCACTCAATAGGCACTGGCTAGGCACTGGCTAGGCACTGGCTAGGCACTGGCTAGGCACTGGCTAGGCACTGGCTAGGCACTGGCTGGAGGCACTGGCTAGACACTGGCTAGGCACTGGCTAGGCACTGGCTAGGCACTGGCTAGACACTGGCTAGGCACTGGCTAGACACTGGCTAGGCACTGGCTAGGCACTGGCTAGGCACTGGCTAGGCACTGGCTAGGCACTGGCTAGGCACTGGCTAGGCACTGGCTAGGCACTGGCTAGGCACTGGCTAGGCACTGGCTAGGCACTGGCTAGGCACTGGCTAGGCACTGGCTAGGCACTGGCTAGGCACTGGCTAGGCACTGGCTAGGCACTGGCTAGGCACTGGCTAGGCACTGGCTGGGCACTGGCACTGGCCAGGCACTGGCTAGGCACTGGCTAGGCACTGGCTAGGCACTGGCTAGGCACTGGCTAGGCACTGGCTAGGCACTGGCTAGGCACTGGCTGGGCACTGGCTAGGCACTGGCTAGGCACTGGCTAGGCACTGGCTAGGCACTGGCTAGGCACTGGCTAGGCACTGGCTAGGCACTGGCTAGGCACTGGCTAGGCACTGGCTAGGCACTGGCTAGGCACTGGCTAGGCACTGGCTAGGCACTGGCTAGGCACTGGCTAGGCACTGGCTAGGCACTGGCTAGGCACTGGCTAGGCACTGGCTAGGCACTGGCTAGGCACTGGCTAGGCACTGGCTAGGCACTGGCTAGGCACTGGCTAGGCACTGGCTAGGCACTGGCTAGGCACTGGCTAGGCACTGGCTAGGCACTGGCTAGACACTGGCTAGGCACTGGCTAGGCACTGGCTAGGCACTGGCTAGGCACTGGCTAGGCACTGGCTAGGCACTGGCTAGGCACTGGCTAGACACTGGCTAGGCACTGGCTAGGCACTGGCTAGGCACTGGCTAGGCACTGGCTAGGCACTGGCTAGGCACTGGCTAGGCACTGGCTAGGCACTGGCTAGGCACTGGCTAGGCACTGGCTAGGCACTGGCTAGGCACTGGCTAGGCACTGGCTAGGCACTGGCTAGGCACTGGCTAGGCACTGGCTAGGCACTGGCTAGGCACTGGCTAGGCACTGGCTAGGCACTGGCTAGGCACTGGCTAGGCACTGGCTAGGCACTGGCTAGGCACTGGCTAGGCACTGGCTAGGCACTGGCTAGGCACTGGCTAGGCACTGGCTAGGCACTGGCTAGGCACTGGCTAGGCACTGGCTAGGCACTGGCTAGGCACTGGCTAGGCACTGGCTAGGCACTGGCTAGGCACTGGCTAGGCACTGGCTAGGCACTGGCTAGGCACTGGTTAGGCACTGGCTAGGCACTGGCTAGGCACTGGCTAGGCACTGGCTAGGCACTGGTTAGGCACTGGCTAGGCACTGGCTAGGCACTGGCTAGACACTGGCTAGGCACTGCCTAGACACTGGCTAGGCACTGGCTAGACACTGGCTAGACACTGGCTAGACACTGGCTAGACACTGGCTAGACACTGGCTAGACACTGGCTAGGCACTGGCTAGACACTGGCTAGGCACTGGCTAGGCACTGGCTAGGCACTGGCTAGGCACTGGTTAGGCACTGGCTAGGCACTGGTTAGGCACTGGCTAGGCACTGGTTAGGCACTGGCTAAGCACTGGCTAGGCACTGGCTATAGACTGGCTAGGCACTGGCTAGACACTGGCTAGGCACTGGCGAGACACTGGCTAGGCACGGGCAAAACACAAGATAAAAACAGGCTAGACACAGGCTTAATTCAGGCTAGAAACAGGCTAGACACAGGCTAGACACAGGCTAGACACAGGCTAGACACATGGTAGAAAGAGGCAAAACACAGGATAAAAACTGGCCAGACACAGGCTTATTTAAGGATAGACACAACCGTATTATAGGCGTGACATAGGATATACACAGACTTGACACTGGGTAGACACTAGCTAGGCACTGGTTAGGCACTGGCTAGGCACTGGCTAGGCACTGGTTAGGCACTGGCTAGGCACTGGTTAGGCACTGGCTAAGCACTGGCTAGGCACTGGCTATACACTGGCTAGGCACTGGCTAGACACTGGCTAGGCACTGGCGAGACACTGGCTAGGCACGGGCAAAACACAAGATAAAAACAGGCTAGACACAGGCTTTATTCAGGCTAAAAACAGGCTAGACACAGGCTAGACACATGGTAGAAAGAGGCAAAACACAGGATAAAAACTGGCCAGACATAGGCTTATTTAAGGATAGACACAACCGTATTATAGGCGTGACATAGGATATACACAGACTTGACACTGGGTAGACACTAGCTAGGCACTGGTTAGGCACTGGCTAGGCACTGGTTAGGCACTGGCTAGGCACTGGTTAGGCACTGGCTAAGCACTGGCTAGTCACTGGCTATACACTGGCTAGGCACTGGCTAGACACTGGCTAGGCACTGGCGAGACACTGGCTAGGCACGGGCAAAACACAAGATAAAAACAGGCTAGACACAGGCTTAATTCAGGCTAGAAACAGGCTAGACACAGGCTAGACACATGGTAGAAAGAGGCAAAACACAGGATAAAAACTGGCCAGACACAGGCTTATTTAAGGATTGACACAACCGTATTATAGGCGTGACATAGGATATACACAGACTTGACACTGGGTAGACACTAGCTAGAAACTAGCTAGACCCAGGCAAGACATTCGCTACGCACTGGATAGACACTGGCTAGGCACTGGCTAGGCACTGGCTAGGCACTGGCTAGGCACTGGCTAGGCACTGGCTAGGCACTGGCTAAGGGCACTGGCTAGGCACTGGCTAGGCACTGGCTAGGCACTGGCTAGGCACTGGCTAGGCACTGGCTAGGCACTGGCTAGGCACTGGCTAGGCACTGGCTAGGCACTGGCTAGGCACTGGCTAGGCACTGGCTAGGCACTGGCTAGGCACTGGCTAGGCACTGGCTAGGCACTGGCTAGGCACTGGCTAGGCACTGGCTAGGGCACTGGCTAGGCACTGGCTAGGCACTGGCTAGGCACTGGCTAGGCACTGGCTAGGCACTGGCTAGGCACTGGCTAGGCACTGGCCAGGCACTGGCTAGGCACTGGCTAGGGCACTGGCTAGGGCACTGGCTAGGCACTGGCTAGGCACTGGCTAGGCACTGGCTAGGCACTGGCTAGGCACTGGCTAGGCACTGGCTAGGCACTG
>JAECXB010000038.1:0-41013 GCA_018151435.1 Zaprionus africanus | reverse complement strand
TCAAAAATAATTGCCACTATTTTGAACTCAGTTGAAGATGAAACGACAATTCCGGTGACATCAATAAAGTGATGTACTTTAGAGGTAACAGATCTAACAGAGGATACGGCAATGCCAATAGAGGTGGTAACCGAGGTAGAGGCTTCAATAACAATGGTTGTAGAGGCAACTATAATAACGGTTACCAAAATAACGGTGACCAGAATAACGGTTATCAAAACCGCAATAATGGAAATGATAACCGCTATAATGGCAACAATAAAGGCCGTAATAATGGAAACAGAGGCCGTAACAACTACCAGAATAACAACAACGGAAATAATGCCAGTGTACGAGTAACCCAAGATCAGGGAAACTCGTAACAGCCTTTAGGTACTCAGTAGAAGAAGAGTATACGCCATCAATTATAATCTCAATATATTTACCACATTCATTCATGTCGAAACAGGTGTAAAACTTGTTTTCCTTCTTGATACCGGTGCAGATATCTCTATTCTCGAAGAGAACTCTGACAAATTTTCTAATATTCAAATAACTAACAAAATAAATATTCAAGGTATAAGCCAACAAACAATTTAGTCTCAAGGACATACTTTTATTGGGATACAGACAGGTGGGAGAGTTGGGAGTATAAGGTGAGAGAGAAGGTGCTTGTTAAATCGAACAAAAGATTGGGTAATAAGCTCACTCCTCTCTATGTGGAAGTAGTTGTGGAGGCGGACCACGGGACGACTGTCCTAATAAAAGGGAGGAAGGTCCATAAAGATAGTTTAAAATAAGTTCGACTGTGTTAAATTCTTATAGGCTTAATTTGTCACTAATGTTACTGATATAGAATTCGATACGACACGCAACCGAGACAATGAAACTGAGTGACTATTCGACTGCTGACTACATACCTCTTACACACGGCGACATAAAGGTTTGGGACGAGTACGGTTACCTCGGACACTCAACTAACCTGACAACTTACGTAGTTTACGTAACAGGAACAGCAAACTGCATAGACGACTTTGAACAGCAAAACCTGAAGGACGCGCTAACGGAGGACCTGAGACGTATCAAAACGTTACTGGAAACAATGAGGATTCATCATAGGCAGGCAAGAAGCATTAACGTGCTCGGAAAGGCATTAAAGGTAATAGCCGGAAATCCGGATTTCGATGATTTGGAACAGGCTAGGTTCAAGCAGCAGGAGCTCATTGAGGCTGAGAGTAGGAATATCGAAATAAATTCGAAATTTCAGCAAAGAATGGACGAACTCAAAAATTCGGTAAATTCTATGTATCGGTCCAATGCGATAGACTTAGATCATCTATATAAATAATCATGACCAACAAGCGAATGGTCACCACCGACCTTCAAAATTGAATTGTGGCCATAAGTTTGGCTTAATTGAATCTGGTTGCCCCTACAATTCTGAATGAATTAGATGTTAGGGAAATAAGGGAAATAACGAAATAACGTCTCACAAACCTTAGTATAACAGTTGGCTTCAGGTATCTACTATAAAGGTCTTCCAAAATATTGTAAACTTACACTTCCTTATTAAATACCCGACCCCTAAACTAGTTTGTAAAATGGTTAAACTTTACCCCATTCAAAAAAAAAAAACAATAGAATAATTGACTTTAGCGACGACAATGTGGTTGCGGACTGCAGAAGCCGCGTTCTCGTTGGAGACTGCATCGCTGGCGTGAAGACTACATTTGGTAGGGAAAAACGATCCCTAATGTGCCCAACAATTAGTAGCAGGCATATTAGCACACTGCGCCGCTTGATCGATTTACTTAGACCCGATAATGGTTGTGGGTGAGGGCGTCGTACTCATCAATGATACAACCGTGCTTGTGGCTGAAAAAGGAAGACCAGAGTTAACGTCAACCGGCACCGTGATCATCACCTTTGACGGTGAAATAACCGTAAACGGCAAAAAATACTTAAATAGACGTGGGATTCTGGAAAACCAAAACCGACAGTTCCCGACGTTTCTCAGATCAATGTCCGAAAAGATCTAAGCCTACCGTTCTTCCATGAAATGGGGCCAGAGAACTGGAGACATGTGGCCGATCTCCGTCAGAAGGTGACTTCCAGACTGATCATCAGTGCCGCCGTCACCGTCATTGCCCTAAAAAGAGCCCTAGAGCGAGCCGAGGACGGCCCACACTTGTAGAAGGGAGGAGTTAACCTGAGTACGTTAGCTTCAGGTTCCCATAACTAACCTGAATCAGAAATTAATTACTTTCAGCCCACAGTGACATTGAGTTATAATTTGCGACAGTTGGAATTCACTTAAGAAGTGTTATCCACAAAATGCACTCATCTAAGAGCAAATTTACTCTAATTGCGAGGCCTTTCCGAATGGAACATAGCGCTGCACGGTTAGCCAAGGTGATTTACCGTTTGAACAGTAAATGAACTGACGCTTCTAGAAGGGTCTGCAAGAAAAGTTTGCACATTTTGGTCAGTCGAAGCTTACTTGCGAACCGATTAACACAAAAACTATCCCGCTTTGATATAATTAAATAAACCTTAATAAAATTAATACGGAACTAGTGCCGTTAATAAAATAAACAGTTAATATCATTTTGGGAAAACTTAAATAACTTCATTCTCGTGTCTACACGAAGATCTTCTCTCTTTCTCTCTCTTTTCAGTTGTTAATTCCTTTAGCTGAGATAAATCAAAAGTTTGATAGCTTGATTGAATTCAGCAATACTCCCCTAAATAACGAAGATGTAGATTTGGTGGCAATCGATAATTGGTTGGAGAATAGTAATGAAAATACGTCAAGTGAAGATGATTTCGAAATTAACAATGGCTATGAATTTATTGACTTTTGAATATTAAAATAAAATTTGAGAATAGCAGTGAACATGACCAATGTATAAGGAGGGCAAGGAAGAGACACGGGTAAATGCAACAATTATATTCAACATCTTAAAATGAATGTCATGCAACTTTGACATTTTAAACTTATATCAAAACTTTTTCAGTTTTATAATTGATCAAATTATTATAAAATAAACACATTAATATGTAGTACATTTGTTATATGTTTGTGTTATTTTTTATCGGTTGTTCAGAAGTTGACAAGGACCCGGGGCTGGCTGAGAAATTGCTGTTTTCTGTTTGACAGCCATTTCCCAAATTCGAGATCAGCGCAGGCCATCAGTTGAATAAGTTCTTTTTTGTTCCTCCTAGTAGTTCTTCCTCACTGTTTGATCCATCGACATAAAAATCGTCCAGCAGCAGTTTTGCTGCATTTGGAAATTCGTGAATATGATCCTGAGCCAGCTGTTCCAACACACGCACTGCCAGAAATATCGCGCCTGAAGTGCCGTAGGTTACGGTGCAGAATTTGAAGTGTTTGATTGGACCGGATGGATCCCCTCTCCAGACGATTTTTTGAAAATGCTGATGTTTGTTTACTACCCAGATTTGGCGAAACATCTTGATAGTATCAACTGAGAATACATACTTGTACATTCGAAATATGGGAAGGCATACAGCGAATAAGTCGCGCTGTATACTTGGGCCTGTGAAAAGTGCGTGGTTTAGAGATTTGCCATTTTCATCGCGATATGACACGTCGAAAACCACTCTTAGCTTCCGACCTAATACCGGGTGGTGTGGTAGATAGAACTGCTGCTTTCTATTATTGTCGTCTTCTGGTACTTCGCGCATGTGCCCCAATTCCAATACAAGATATATCCGACTCGAAGGACCAAACTTATGGTTTGGAATAAAACGGCCTTTATATTAAATTAAATTATATCTTGCACGATTGAATGCTCTTTTCACACTACCTTTTGACATAAGTTTTGTGGTAATGACCTCGCAGTGGTATCGATACATTTTTATAAAGCTAAGTTTTAAGTTTATGTGAATGACTAAATTTGGCAATTAACAAAATTGCCATTATTCCTCAACAATACGTATTACCTGTTATAGCGCTGCAGCGTTTAGTAATAAATTAATATAGAAATTAAGATACATTGAAATACATTGAAGTTGAAAACATAGGATTGTACATAGAAACATTAAGTGAAATAACATATGTAAAAAATAACTCTTATACTTTCTTAACGCTCGTCTTTGCTGCGGCTGTTAGATCCGCTGCAAAGAGGTCAAAGAGAATAACTATTGTATGTTAGATTTAGTATGCTATCGATCTTGAGCAAATGAAATACGTTGAACAACACGCCAATAATCTTTTAATAACGGGTAAAATTCGTTTTGCTTACGTTGTTAAAGTTCGCATCTGAAAAATTCTTCAGATTTTTCATTGGCGCCCGAGCAGGGACTTCGGTATTATTTTTGTCGCTTTGTTAAATTATTGGCGGTGTAATTTCGGTTTCGCGTGTTATAAGTGCCAAAAGATGTCAAGCCGCTCATCAAGGGAAGTGTCCATTAAAAAATCCACTAAAAGCTACGAGGTAATCTGCACCATAAATTGATTTCTTTGTGTCAAACCACAATTGTGCGAGAATTTTAAATTGTTGGCCAAACACAAATTATTGTGTAGTGTGATTGTGCACCTTAATACATAAAGTCCATAAAGTTTTCAAGAGTCTCAATTAGTGTACATACGTGTACATACGTATGTGCATACTTGCATGTAGAAATGCGCATACACATGTATAAGTAAATACAAACCAATTAAATAAAGCCTTTGATATAAGCAAACAAAATAGCGCAAATACATTTGTTACATATTGGTATTATATTCATTTGGAATTTGCTAGTTACAGTTGTTGTATTAAAATAATTGTACAACAATTTAAATTTGTTGCTGCAATTGTTGTGCATAAAGGTCAAAGGCCCTTACTCGGTTTGCCTGTTCCGTTATTTGCCTGTTCCGCGTTGGTGTTAGCAGCTGTGTGATTACAGCTATCTTCTCTGTCGCTTAGAAAAGAAGTCGACTGATCTTGGTGCATTTGGTGTTCCGTTATTTCGTGGAGCCGTTGAAACCATATCAATTGTCAGACAGTAATTATCAAAATCTTTTTCGATATGGTGTA
Source organism: Zaprionus africanus (assembly GCA_018151435.1). NCBI lineage: Eukaryota > Metazoa > Arthropoda > Insecta > Diptera > Drosophilidae > Zaprionus > Zaprionus africanus. The sequence continues at coordinate 35,989 of JAECXB010000038.1, read as the reverse complement.
TCAATTGTTTGAATTGCTAAGGATAAACAACGCATCGCCAGGAGGTCTGCGAAAAATTATAGACACAGTTTTTGCAATTTATTCGTCGCTGAAGTTGTTGGCAACAGATAAGGACATTGCCAACGCTTTGATTATCCATATAGTCATGTCTAAGGTGGACCAAACGACCAAATCTAGATACGAAGAACAACTTGATTACGACAAGCTGCCTTCCTGGTCTGATTGCGCCACTTATTTAAATAGGCGCTATTAATATTTAGCAGCAGAAGAGTCAAAAAAGGCGAAAGGCAAGCCTAAAGATATTCCAAAGGGGCAAAGTTAGGCTTCGTTTTCATGTGCACAGGGCAAGCAAAAAATACAGAAAACTAGCAAGAAAGCGAGATTCAATTGCAATGATTGTCAGAGTCTGGAACACAATATTGATTCGTGCCCCTCCTTTAGCTCTTTGTCTGTGACATTTCGTTTTCCATTCGTAAAGGCTAATAAATTATGCATAAATTGTTTAAATAGTGGCCATATGGTTTGAAATTGCAAATCTTTAAAGTGTCGGGTGTGCACAAAGTCTCACCATTCCCTACTTCATAGATATGAGTGAAGAGCTCAACAATCACCTAGTGCCGCATACACAGGTCACGTGCTTGGCACTGACCAGGATATTTTAGCAACGGCAAGTGTTCAGGTCAAGGACCCATTTGGCCAAGTTGATGTGGCCAGAGCCTTGTTGGATTAAGGGTCCCAAATTAATTCTATGTGTGAATTGTTGTCACTCTCTTCCCCGTGAACGGAAGTGTTTCTTTTCTGTGCTTTGATTTTTCGCGTTTTTATTAAAAACAACCGGTGTTTTATAATTCTTTTTTTTTTTAAGACCGACTTGCTTATCATAGCCCGTTCACGACGCGTGTGCATGCCTTTCAAATTAGTCAAACTAATCTTTGTTTGCTAATTTTATATTTTTTGTGCATTGGTTCTGCTCCTCTGGTGCTCTGTTTACATCTTTACTCTTTTCGGTAAGCAACGTTGTTGTTAGTGGCTCACCGCTATTACTCTCTTTCTTATCTATCCTAATTCTTTGAGCGCGCCTAAGCATCTCTCACGCTTTGCCGCTCTCTCTGCTGCACTGTTGTTGTTTGATTGTTTATGCTCTCTTTGCTCTCTGCCTTTTGCGCGCGCCAATTTCTTTTTTTGCGCACATAGCTCTTTTTCTTGTTTTTGTTTTGTTTTCTTTGCGGCTGTTTTGATTTGTTACAGTAGAAGTCCCCTATAATGGACGCATTGATTTGTTTTAAAAAATCCTGCCTTAAGCAGGTGACGGCTGCCCAGCCAAGCATTTCGTGTTGGCTATGTGATAACGTAGTACACAAGAAGTGTGCCGGTTTTTCTGGCACGACGGCTGATGCCGTAGCCAAGCGCACTGGGTTGCGCTATTGCTGCGATATGTGTAGGGAAGTGGAGGGCAAAATTTGTTCGATTATGCGGCAAACAAAAATTGGATTTAGGGAACTGCTTGGAAGTTTTCGCGAACTATCCGACCAGTTCTCAGCGCTCGATTCATCTTTCAATAACCTTAAGTTATTGAACGAATCCCCAAAGCGCAAAAAATCCACCCGCATAGAGGAGCCTATTATCGCCACCCAGCTCCCTATAATTGACCAGCCAGGTACGCCAATGACACAGACGGTAATGTCGATCACCAATCCCCCGATGGTAACGAGATCTGCGGCTAAATCAATTTCGATTCCCGAAAATGTCATTGAGTGTATACAACCAGTGACGCCCACATGCTCCGTTATGTCCGCTGTGGTCTCGTTGCCCGTGCCACAGAAAATAGTGTTACCTAAGGCGTGTTCAAGTTCTGGTTTACCAGAAGAGAACCTGTGCTCTGAAATTATACCTGAGGCGCCTTAAAAGATTATAGGTGTTCCCCAAAAGAAACAGATTTTTGTTTCTAGGCTTGCCACTTACCTCACATCAAATGATGTTAAAGCTTATATTCAAGCTAAAACCCAGGCCCATGATATAAAAGTGGAAAAATTTAAGTTTTCTTATGAGAGGGATATATCATCCTTCAAAATAAGTGCCCCAAACGAACTCTAAGGCATTATATGTTCGTCAAAATTTTGGCCGGAACATGTAATGGTTAGTAGCAGCCCAACCAAAACCAAATAAAAAAAACTAACAAGCTCCTTAACTCTTACAGTAAATCATTCCCTTTTGGCACATAAGCTTGACCTTCTAGGTTTTTCACCAAAACTACTTAGATGGATTGTAAGCTATCTGACTGACAGAACTCAAAGAGTCCTTTTTAAAACCACCCTTTCAAACCCAATTCATGCCACATTTGGTGTTCCTCAAGGGAGTCATCTTGGTCTACTTTTTACGCTTTTCATCAATGACCTTCCCCTGGTCATACGTAACTCCCGTACTCTTATGTATGCGGATGATGTTAAGCTTTGCTACCAATTTAAAGACGACCACTGTCACTCAAACTGACAAACTGACCTAAATAGTTTCAATTCTTGGTGTTGTGCCAATTTCTTAAACCTGAACAGCTCTAAATGCAAGCTGATGTCATTCTCTCGAGCCAGTCCGAAGTTTGCTTCTTATACTCTTTGTGGTTGTGCCTTGGAAAGAATCACCCTAGTTGATGATCTGGGGGTCCGTTTGGACCGAAAACTAAAGTTTTCAAGTCATATAACAAATATGGTCAATAAAGCCATGGGTGTCCTAGGCTTTATCAAGAGATGGTCTAAGGAGTTCGACGAACCTTATATTACAAGGACCCTTTACGTTTCACTTGTTCGTCCTATTCTCGAATACGGTTCATGCGCATGGTGTCCCCTGTACACTATTCATAAGGAACGCATCGAATCTGTACAGAGGAATTTCTTACTTTTTGCCTTACGCGGCCTTAACTGGGATAAAAATTTGAGACTGCCTTTCTATAATAGTAGACTTCTGCTACTAAATCTGCCTTCCCTAACTAACCGCAGAACCATGCTAGGGGTCGTATTTATTAACAACCTTATGCAAGGTGACATTGATAGTGAGGCCTAGGTAAGGCAGCTACACTTCTCTGTTCCTTGCAGAAGTACTCGCTATTTCCTTCCACTAACACTTCCTTATTGTAGATCGAACTTTGCACTGCATGATCCTTTCAGGGTATTATGTTCGGACTACAATAAGCTCCAACACGTCATAGCTTGCACTAACACTATCGCTGCTATGAAGTCCTTAATTCGTTCCTATCTAGCACGTAATTAGTAATTAGTATTAATCTTCCTCGATATTATACTCCTATTTGCATGCCGAGTTCTATCGCCTCTTCTTTTTTAGAATTTCTCCCCGCGTTTCTATTCGCGTTTCTGTTCGCGTTTCAATTCGCGTCTCTACCGCGTTTCCGTGTCGTCCGTTATGCGACGGTGCCTCTCGGGCGGTTAGGCGGGAGGTGGACTTCGTTTGGGTTCCGCGCGCAACAAGCATCGGCTTGGTGTCGTTGGACCACTTGTTAATACAGCCATTGTATTCAACGTCCAATATTATTATTAGCAAACAATTAAGATTGCAACGGAAAAGGTCAGCACTAAGCGTCATAACAGAGGTGAATCAACTACATCAATAAAACATAAAGTATCCTCTTATGTCCAGTCTCGCTTAAATTCGTACGGCTTTTCAACCTATTTTTGGCTATTAAAGAATATATCTTCGTGTCAGCCCGGGCAAATGCTGCCTTCTGACAAATGGAAAATACCTGCTAACATAGAGTTGGCCGATCCAGAGTTTCACAAACCTGCAAGGATTGATTTGTTGCTAGGAGCGGAAGCATTTTTTGATTTGCTGTGCGTCGGGCAAATTGAATTAAGTGCAGAGCTTCCGTCAATCCAAAAAACCTTGTTCGGTTGGATTGTATCCGGCAAATATAGCGGTGAATTATATCATTGAAAATTGAGCTGCAATATAGTAGCTCAAAAAATAAACGGAACGGTTTTGGAAGTTAGACAGAACACCAGATGAGTCGAAGGCTGTACATAGAACAGTTGAACAAAGAGAGTGTGAAAATATTTTTATTCGCACTGTCCAAAGTTTGCCCTCGGGCCGATTTCAAGTCAGGCTCCTCTTTAAAAAGGATCCTGGTATACATTTAAAAAGGATCCTACTATACTTGGCATGTCATTTAAACGGCTGAAAGGCGTTATCTTCAGCTCGAACGCAAGTTAAGTAAAGAGAATGCACTGTCTGATATGTATCATACATTTATGAAAGAGTACAGAGATCTGGGTCATATGTCTATTATAGAATCTGCTCCTCTAAGATAGCATTATTACTTCGCCCATCAATGCATCTTGAGACCTGAAAGCACCACAACCAAACTTCGAGTCGTGTTTGATGCTTCAAGCAAAACATCAACAGCTGTTTCTTTAAATGAAACTTTTATGGTTGGGCCGACAATTCAGAGCGAGCTTTACTTAACATTGCTGAATTTTAGATTAAATGAATTCGCTGTTACAGCCAACATCTCCAAAATGTATCGCCAAGTTGACATTGTTGATGAAGATTGCAATTTTCAGCTAATTCTTTGGAGAGAAAACAGCTCGCAACCAGTGCAAACTTACAGACTTAATACGGTAACATATGGCACAGCATCTGCACCGTTTTTGGCAATTAGATGCCTATTTGCATTAGCAGAAAATTGTTTAGCATCGCATCCAGTAGCAGCAGCTGTTATTAAAGATTGTTTTTATATAGATGACATGCTTGCTGATGCTGACACATATAAAGGTTTACAAGAAATTTGCCAACAAGTTAAAAAAGTTTTACTACCAGGAGGTTTTCCATTGGCGAAATGGGCTTCTAATCATCCACAATAGTGCACTGATGAGGGCGAAAAAGTATTAAAGGTCGACGAGACATGCTCAGTGAAGACTCTTGGCATACGGTGGGTACCGAGTGTGGATGAATTCAGATACAATCTTGAGGTAGATGTATTTAGATTGATGAAGCCGACAAAGCGCAACATTTTGTCAGTTGCTTCTCGACTTTTCGACCCCCTTGGATTGCTGTGTCCAATTATCAAAAAGGCAAAAATTCTGCTGCAACAATTCTGGAAACAGAAACTAAATTGGGACCAGACGATTCCTGCTTATCTTCATATAGTTATAGTTTATAGATACTTTACGCGATCTCAGCAGAATACGTCTGTAAGAGTCAATACAACCAGTTGCAAATTCATGGCTTTGCAGACGCTTCGAGTGACGCTTATGGATGCTGCATCTACGTATGTACACGGTATGAAGATGAAGTAGAGACAGTTTTGCTGACAGCAAAGTCTAGAGTCGCTCCGTTGGCAACTAAGACTATTCCTCGTCTGGAGTTGTGCGCTGCGCATTTGCTAAGCACTGTGCGGAAACAAATTCCCCTGTTCTGACCAAATTTAAAATAGACAGCGTGAACTTTCGGTCTGACTCTCAAATAACTCTTTATTGTTTAGAAAGGGAGCCAGCGTCATTATCTACCTTTGTAGCTAATAGAGTCGCTGAAATTCAAGAGCGCTCTAGTCATGTTATTTGGCGACATGTACCGACTGAGTTAAACCCAGCAGATATTGCATCTAGAGGTGCATGTGTAGATGAGCTTATGAAATCATTATGGTTCAAGGGTCCAAGCTTCTTAACTGACTCTGCCGAAAATTGGCCGCAACTTCATAAGTTCGAGCTCGGCGCAGAAGTACAAAGCTCAGAAAACAAGAGATGTGTTTCAGTTCACAAAGTAGTTCATGAACTGGCAGAAATAAATAGAATTTTAGAACTAATTCAACGACGATCTTCCTTCTCTAAAGTTATTCGAATAGTAGCGTATGTCATAAGGATCTGCTACAGAAGACTTACCTTTTGGAAAAAAGTGCAAATAATGAAATGTCATAGATTTCAACGAGAAATATTGTTGCTTGAAAAATCGCACGTTTTGCAGCCAAGTATTCACTCGTTAAATCCTTTCATTCACGAATTTGATGACTCTGAAATTTTAAAGTCATTCCTGTAGGTGGTAGGTTACTGCAGAGTAACATTCCCTATGATGCAAAATTTCCTCTGTTGTTGCCTCGAGGCGAAACCATCGTTAGATATCTGTGCGGTATCTGCACATTAAAAATTATCACGCTGACCCAAAAGTATAAATGGCACTTTTGAGGCAGCAAATTTGGCTAATAAACGCACGGGAAATGAGCTCAGGAGTTGTTCGCAATTGCGTGTATTGTTTCAAATATGAGCCAAAATAATTAGGGCAAATCATGGGCAACTTGCCTGAAGACCGTTTTAGAGAAGGTCGCCCATTCAGAGTTTGCGGTGTTGATTTTTGCGGACCATTTTTTGTAAGCTACAGATTGCGCGGTTGGCCCCCAGTAAAGGCGTATGTCGCTGTGTTTGTTTGTTTCACGTCAAAGGCTGTTCACCTTGAACTTGTAGTTGACTTATCCACTGACTCGTTTTTAAATGTATTTAAAAGGTTCGCGGGCAGCGATAATGTATTCAACGTCCAATATTATTATTAGCAAACAATTTAGATTGCAACGAGAAAGGTCAGCACTAAGCGTCATAACAGAGGTGAATCAACTACATCAATAAAACATAAAGTATCCTCTTATGTCCAGTCTCGCTTAAATTCGTACGGCTTTTCAACCTATTTTTGGCTATTAAAGAATATATCTTCGTGTCAGCCCGGGCAAATACTGCCTTCTGACAAATGGAAAATACCTGCTAACATAGAGTTGGCCGATCCAGACTTTCACAAACCTGCAAGGATTGATTTGTTGCTAGGAGCGGAAGCATTTTTTGAATTAAGTGCAGAGCTTCCGTCAATCCAAAAAACCTTGTTCGGTTGGATTGTATCCGGCAAATATAGCGGTGAATTATATCATTGAAAATTGAGCTGCAATATAGTAGCTCAAAAAATAAACGGAACGGTTTTGGAAGTTAGACAGAACACCAGATGAGTCGAAGGCTGTACATAGAACAGCTGAACAAAGAGAGTGTGAAAATTTTTTATTCGCACTGTCCAACGTTTGCCCTCGGGCCGATTTCAAGTCAGGCTCCTCTTTAAAAAGGATCCTGGTATACATTTAAAAAGGATCCTAGTATACTTGGCATGTCATTTAAACGGCTGAAAGGCGTTATCTTCAGCTCGAACGCAAGTTAAGTAAAGAGAATGCACTGTCTGATATGTATCATACATTTATGAAAGAGTACAGAGATCTGGGTCATATGTCTATTATAGAATCTGCTCCTCTAAGATAGCATTATTACTTCGCCCATCAATGCATCTTGAGACCTGAAAGCACCACAACCAAACTTCGAGTCGTGTTTGATGCTTCAAGCAAAACATCAACAGCTGTTTCATTAAATGAAACTCTTATAGTTGGGCCGACAATTCAGAGCGAGCTTTACTTAACATTGCTGAATTTTAGATTAAATGAATTCGCTGTTACAGCCAACATCTCCAAAATGTATCGCCAAGTTGACATTGTTGATGAAGATTGCAATTTTCAGCTAATTCTTTGGAGAGAAAACAGCTCGCAACCAGTGCAAACTTACAGACTTAATACGGTAACATATGGCACAGCATCTGCACCGTTTTTGGCAATTAGATGCCTATTTGCATTAGCAGAAAATTGTTTAGCATCGCATCCAGTAGCAGCAGCTGTCATTAAAGATTGTTTTTATATAGATGACATGCTTGCTGATGCTGACACATATAAAGGTTTACAAGAAATTTGCCAACAAGTTAAAGAAGTTTTACTATCAGGAGGTTTTCCATTGGCGAAATGGGCTTCTAATCATCCACAATTGTGCACTGATGAGGGCGAAAAAGTATTAAAGGTCGACGAGACATGCTCAGTGAAGACTCTTGGCATACGGTGGGTACCGAGTGTGGATGAATTCAGATACAATCTTGAGGCAGATGTATTTAGATTGATGAAGCCGACGAAGCGCAACATTTTGTCAGTTGCTTCTCGACTTTTCGACCCCCTTGGATTGCTGTGACCACTTATCAAAAAGGCAAAAATTCTGCTGCAAAAATTCTGGAAACAGAAACTAAATTGGGACCAGACGATTCCTGCTTATCTTCATATAGTTATAGTTTATAGATACTTTACGCGATCTCAGCAGAATACGTCTGTAAGAGTCAATACAACCAGTTGCAAATTCATGGCTTTGCAGACGCTTCGAGTGACGCTTATGGATGCTGCATCTACGTATGTACACGGTATGAAGATGAAGTAGAGACAGTTTTGCTGACAGCAAAGTCTAGAGTCGCTCCGTTGGCAACTAAGACTATTCCTCGTCTGGAGTTGTGCGCTGCGCATTTGCTAAGCACTGTGCGGAAACAAATTCCCTGTTCTGACCAAATTTAAAATAGACAGCGTGAACTTTCGGTCTGACTCTCAAATAACTCTTTATTGTTTAGAAAGGGAGCCAGCGTCATTATCTACTCGTACCTTTGTAGCTAATAGAGTCGCTGAAATTCAAGAGCGCTCTAGTCATGTTATTTGGCGACATGTACCGACTGAGTTAAACCCAGCAGATATTGCATCTAGAGGTGCATGTGTAGATGAGCTTATGAAATCATTATGGTTCTAGGGTCCAAGCTTCTTAACTGACTCTGCCGAGAATTGGCCGCAACTTCATAAGTTCGAGCTCGGCCCAGAAGTACAAAGCTCAGAAAACAAGAGATGTGTTTCAGTTCACAAAGTAGTTCATGAACTGGCAGAAATAAATAGAATTTTAGAACTAATTGAATGACGATCTTCCTTCTCGAAAGTTATTCGAATAGTAGCGTATGTCATAAGGATCTGCTACAGAAATTATCGACCCAATTCTCATGTAGTGTCGGCCATTGAAAGAAGACTTACCTTTTGGAAAAAAGTGCAAATAATGAAATGTCATAGATTTCAACGAGAAATATTGTTGCTTGAAAAATCGCACGTTTTGCAGCCAAGTATTCACTCGTTAAATCCTTTCATTCACGAATTTGATGACTCTGAAATTTTAAAGTCATTCCTGTAGGTGGAAGGTTACTGCAGAGTAACATTCCCTATGATGCAAAATTTCCTCTGTTGTTGCCTCGAGGCGAAACCATCGTTAGATATCTGTGCGGTATCTGCACATTAAAAATTATCACGCTGACCCAAAAGTATAAATGGCACTTTTGAGGCAGGAAATTTGGCTAATAAACGCACGGGTAATGAGCTCAGGAGTTGTTCGCAATTGCGTGTATTGTTTCAAATATGAGCCAAAATAATTAGGGCAAATCATGGGCAACTTGCCTGAAGACCGTTTGAGAGAAGGTCGCCCATTCAGAGTTTGCGGTGTTGATTTTTGCGGACCATTTTTTGTAAGCTACAGATTGCGCGGTAGGCCCCCAGTAAAGGCGTTATCGCTGTGTTTGTTTGTTTCACGTCAAAGGCTGTTCACCTTGAACTTGTAGTTGACTTATCCACTGACTCGTTTTTAAATGTATTTAAAAGGTTCGCGGGCAGCGATAATGTGACCAATTTCGTAGGAGCGAACAACGTATTGAAGGATCTGCAAACGGCGTTCGAGAAGCAGACGGACAAGCTTCAGGACTGCGCCGCGGAGAGGGGAGTGGAGTGGATCTTCATTCCACCCAGAGCACCACACTTCGGAGGGCTGTGGGAGGCAGCAGTCAAGGCCGCGAAGCATCGGCTGGTGAGACGGGCCGGCCACGCCAACCTCACACACGACGAGCTCAACACACACATAGTTGACGTCGAAGCGCTGCTGAACTCCAGGCCACTGGCGGTCGAGGGCAGCAATCCCAACGACGGCGAGCCACTAACGCCAGGCCATTTGCTGCTGGGTCAGGCTCTAACCATCCAGCCGCGCGAATACGCGCCAGGCATGGCTTGCAACATGGCAAACAGTCCGTGTTTAATACGGTGGCGGCAGCTGGCTGAGCTCAAGCTGCGGTTTTGGAACAGCTGGTCCAGGGACTATCTGCTCAGCCTCCAGCGGCGATCACAATGGACAATAGAGGCCAACAACTTAGAGGTGGGTTGCGTGGTTCTGATTCACGAAGACAACACACCGCCCCAGAAATGGCATCTAGGGCGCGTCACCCGAGACATCGCGGGAGACGACCGCAAGGTCCGAGTGCCAGAGGTGCAAACCGCAACCGGCATCGTTAAAAGAGCGATTCACAAGCTGGCTCTAATCCCATGGATCAAAGAACTGCAGTCCTTTAATGGTGGCGGAATGTTGGAGCGCTGCAGCGTTTAGTAATAAATTAATATAGAAATCATGATACACTGAAATACATTGAGGTTGAAAACAAAGGATTGTACAAAGAATCATTAAGTGGAATAACATTATATGTAACGTTAACGCTCGTCTTTGCTGCGGCTGTTAAACCCACTGCAAAGAGGTCAAAGACAATAACTATTGTATATTAGATTTAGTACCCTATCGATCTTGAGCAAATCAAATACGATGAACTACACGCCAATAATCTTTTAATACCGGGTCAAATTCGTTTTGCTTTCGTTGTTAAAGTTCGCATCTGAAAATCTGAAAATCCAGACATCCGGACAGACAGACTGACATGGCTTAATCGACTTGGCTAGTGATCCTGAGCAAGAATATATATACTTTGTGGGTCTCCCACGCCTCCTTCTGCCTGTTACAAACATTTGCACAAAGTTAGTATACCCTTTTTTGACCATTTTCAATGGTCGAAGGGTATAAAAATATACAAAATACATAACAAGTGTCTCAGAAAACAATACCGTAGCACTGCTAACGGTTTAGATAATATTTAAGGAATGTGTGAGGGAACTCAATTATGAATGAAAATATAAAAGTTTAAAAACAAAATTAAAAAATAAAAACGTAATATTGACTTTATCAAGATAAGAATACAGAAATATATAGCAATACCCAACCATGAGTGTAGCTCAAACACAGCGCACTATAGCTAAAGTTTATGAATATGACCCCGATTTTAAGAATAAAGCATTGAACATTATAAGTAATATTCAAATGTATATATATGATTTCGAAAACTTAGTAGAAACTAGTACCACAGCATGGACTGGGAAAAGCTTATTGATCAGATAAAAGAATCAAAAGAAAATTTCAAGAAATCTTACAAATGCTTTACGCAAAATAGATCAATACAAGCTGTAACGATAAATAAAAATGCCCAAATATTGGTAAATAGTTACAATAAAGTCAGAGAACTGATACAACAGAATAGAAAGAATTTAGACAGTAAACAGTGTGCTAAAGTTTCGGAACTACTGGTGGCATTAAGGGAAATATTAATATAAATAAAAAATAAATTCAGCCTCCAGATAGAAGTTCCGACTATAGTAAAAACTCCATTAACAATAAATTTTAACGAAGAAAGCACTGACTCAGACGAAGAAAATACAACTGTTGTCGAGGAAGACATTAAAGAGGAATATCTTCATGATCTAACTATACCAGCAACAGAAGAAAATACTACAAATAACGCAGCTGACTCAGAAAATACCTTAACCATGGCAGAATAAGCCGCAGCCATTAGGTCTTACATTAAGGAAGTCGCTTGCGCAATACCAGAATTTGATGGACAAAAGATCCATTTACAACGATTCATTAAGGCAATCAAATCGGTTGACTTAGCTAAGGAACCATATGATGACATTGCAGTTGAGGTCATTAAGTCAAAAATAGTTGGCACTATTTTGAACTCAGTTGAAGATGAAACGACAATTCCAGCAATTATAAACAAATTGCAGAAAGTAGTTGTCGGTGAGACATCCGCTAATGTCAAAGCAAAGCTATCAACAGTTCAGCAAAGAGGTAAAACTGCAACGCAATTTACCGCTGAAGTTGAAAGACTGAGAAAGCTATTAGAAGCTTCCTTTATCGATGAGGGTATACCTCTAGAACATGCCACTAGTCTAAGTACTAAAGAGGCAATTGACACCATGATAAATCGTGCTGAGCACGAAAGTATCAAAACAGTACTGGAAGCAGGGACTAGCACCACTATGGATGCAGCGATAAGCGCATACATAAGAACGAGTGCAAGAGTTACCGGTGACATCAATAAAGTGATGTACTTTAGAGGTAACAGATCTAACAGAGGATACGGCAATGCCAATAGAGGTGGTAACCGAGGTAGAGGCTTCAATAACAATGGTTATAGAGGCAACTATAATAACGGTTACCAAAATAACGGTTACCAGAATAACGGTTATCAAAACCGCAATAATGGAAATAATAACCGCTATAATGGCAACAATAGAGGCCGTAATAATGGAAACATAGGCCGTAACAACAACCAGAATAACAATAACGGAAATAATGCCAATGTAGGAGTAACCCAAGATCAGGGAAACTCGCAACAGCCTTTAGGTACTCAGTAGAAGAAGATCATAGAGTATACGCCATCAATTATAATCTCAATATGTGTACCACATTCATTCATGTCGAAACAGGTGTAAAACTTGTTTTCCTTCTTGATACAGGTGCAGATATCTCTATTCTCAAAGAGAACTCTGACAAATTTTCTAATATTCAAATAACTAACAAGATAAATATTCAAGGCATAAACCAACAGACAATTCAGTCTCAAGGACATACTTTTATTGAGATACAGACAGGTAAATACATCATCCCATATGACTTTCATTTAGTAGATAAAAATTTTCCCATAGCGTGTGATGGAATAATAGGAATAGATTTCATTAAAAAATATAATTGCCAAATTGATTTCAAACCAGGAGAAGATTGGTTTATAATTAGACCCAACAATTTGAAATTTCCAATTTATGTTCCAATAACATACAGCTCTGGTAATAACACAACTCTATTACCAGCAAGATCCCAAGTTGTCCGAAGATTAATAGTATCATTAAAAGATGATAACATTTTAATTCCAAACCAGGAAATTCAAACTGGTATCTATGTTGCAAGTACAATTGCAACATCTTGTAATACATTTGTCCGAAATTTGAATACAACAGATTCTGACCAATTGGTCAATATGGACACTTTGAAATATGAGCCACTTTCTAACTAAGTACAATGTAGCTCAGGCAAATAGCGGAGACAGAAATAAAACTGTCTTATCCCAATTGAAGAAAAATTTCCCAAAATTGTTTAAATTACAATTAGAAACTTTATGCAGAAAATATACAGATATATTTGCATTAGAATCAGAACCAATATTGGTTAATAATTTTTATAAACAACAGTTGAGATTAAAAGATGATGAGCCCGTATACATAAAAAATTATAGAAGTCCTTATAGTCAAGTAGAAGAAATACAAGCCCAGGTACAAAAATTAATAAAAGATAAAATAGTCGAACCATAAATTTCAGAGTACAATAGCCCTTTGCTATTAGTACCTAAAAAGTCAAGCCCAGATTCAGAAAAAAAGAAATGGTGATTAGTAATAGACTCGCCAAATTAATCAGAAACTTTTAGCTGACCAATTTCCACTACGGAGAATAGATGATATTTTGGACCAACTTGGTCGAGCAAAATATTTTTCTTGGCTTGACTTAATGTCAGGTTTTCATCAAATCGAGATGGATGAAGACTCAAGAGATATAACATCTTTCTCAACCAACAATGGCTTATATCGTTTCACGCGATTGCCATTTGGTTTAAAAATACCGCCTAATTCATTCCAAAGAATGATGACTATAGCATTCTCCGGAATAGAACCGTCTCAGGCATTCCTTTATATGGATGACTTAATAGTCATCGGTTGTTCCGAAAAGCATATGTTTAAAAACCTCACTGAAGTTTTTATGAATGCAGGGATTACAACCTAAAGTTACATCCTGAAAAATGTTCATTTTTCATGCATGAAGTCACATTTTTAGGACATACTCGTAAATGCACAGATAAAGGAATTTTGCCGGATGACAAAAAATATGATGTCATTCAGAACTACCCAGTTCCACATGATGCGGACAGCGCTAGACGTTTTGTAGCATTTTGCAATTACTACAGACGTTTTATCAAAAATTTCGCCGACTATTCGCGGCACATAACAATATTATGAAAAAAGAATGTTCCATTCGAGTGGACAGATGAATGCCAAAATCCATTCATACATTTAAAATCGCAGCTAATACCAGTACTAGTACCCAGACTTCAGCAAAGAATTTTGCATAATAACAGATGCAAGCAAGCAAGCGTGTGGCGCAGTTTTAACTCAAAACTACTATGGCCACCAACTCCCAGTTGCTTACGCATCAAGAGCTTTTACGAAAGGTGAAAGCAATAAGAGTACAACAGAACAAGAGTTAACAGCAATTCATTGGGCAATAGTACATTTTAGACCGTACATTTACGGAAAACACGTCTCTGTGAAAACAGATCATAGACCATTGACATATTTATTCTCAATGGTCAACCCCAGTTCTAAATTAACAAGAATGAGGCTTGAATTAGAGGAATATAATTTTACGGTGGAGTATTTAAAAGGCAAAGATAATCATGTAACTGATGCGTTATCAAGAATAACCACCAAAGAACTACGGGAAATTACTGGAAATATATTAAAAGTCACTACAATATTTCAAAGTAGACAAAAATCCTGCGCAGGAAAAGAACAATTGGATTTGCATGAGCAAACCAAAGAAAAAGCTTCAGAGCCCAACGTATATGTAGTCATAACAAATGACGAAGTACGAAAAGTAGTGACATTGCAATTGAATGAATACGATATGTTTATTTAAACATGGAAAGAAAATCATTGCAAGATATGATGTTGGTGATCTTTATACTAATGGAGTTCTTGATCAAGATCAATTTTTCCAAATTCTTGAATCGCAAGCCGGTATATACGATATCAGCCAACTCAAAATGGCACCGTGGAAAAAAATCTTTGAACATGTTTCAATAGATGAATTTAAAAATATGGGCAATAAAATATTAAAAAATTTAAAAGTAGCGCTACTTATCCTGGTGACCCAAATAAATAATGAAAAAGAAAAAGAAGCTATTTTGTCTACACTACATGATGATCCAATACAAGGAGGTCATACAGGCAGTATGAAAACCTTGGCCAAGGTCAAAAGACATTATTACTGGAAAAATATGAGTAAATACATAAAAGAGTACGTAAGAAAATGCAAAAACAAAAAAAGCAAAAACAACAAAGCATACAAAGACCCCAATGATTATAACTGACACACCAGAACATGCTTTCGATAGAGTTGTCGTGGACACAATTGGTCCATTACCTAAGTCAGAAAATGGTAACGAGTACGCAGTCACCAAGTACTTAGTTGCCATTCCAATAGCAAATAAAAGCGTAAAAACAGTCGCTAAAGCTATATTTGAATCTTTTATTCTAAAGTACGGTCCAATAAGACGTTCATAACGGACATGGGAACAGAGTATAAGAATTCAATAATTACTGACCTATGTAAATATTTGAAAATCAAAAATATAACATCAACAGCTCATCACCACCAGACAGTTGGAGTGGTCAAAAGAAGTCATAGAACTTTAAACGAGTATATACGATCCTACATATCGGCTGACAAAACCGATTGGGACGTATGGCTTCAATATTTCGTATACTGCTTCAACACGACCCCATCTATGGTACATAATTACTGTCCATACGAATTAGTTTTCGGTAGAACAAGTAATTTACCAAAACATTTTAATAAGTTACATAGCATAGAACCAATATATAATATAGACGATTACGCTAAGGAAAGTAAATGAAGGTTAGAAGTAGCATATGCTCGAGCAAGAAAACTGCTTGAAGCACATAAAAAGAAAAATAAGGAAAATTACGACTTAAAAGTAAATAACGTAGAGTTAGAAGTAGGAGATAAAGTTTTATTAAGAAATGAGGTAGGGCATAAATTAGACTTTAAATACACAGGGCCCTATAAAATAGAAAGCATAGGAGATAATAATAATATTACGTTACTTAATAATAAAATCAAGAAACAAATAGTTCATAAAGATAGATTAAAGAAATTTCATTCATAATTGATTTTACACTTATATTTTTCTTAATCATTTATAAAAAAAAATTTCTTTCGAATACTATGAATATTTTTATTTCTTATTGAAAAATTCACTTTTATATTGTTCAAGATGATAAAATGACACATCAGTTCCTTTCGGAGATGAAATTTAAAAAAAATAATAGAATAATAATAAAAAAAAATATTATAATTTGCATTCATGAATTAAAATAACTTCACTAGGTTACGTTATTTTTCAAAAGGAGGGAGATGTAGTATGCGCCTATGTAATATTAAGAACATTTAAGTACAATACTATTTACAAGCATAGCAGAACTTTGTTGCTATGTTTATGCAATCTATAAGGTCCAAGGCGGATGTAACATGATCGTCCACTTGCAGGCTACGAAGTATAAGTGCAAGGTCAGCATTCCCACTCTGACCAAATGCATAATACATAAGTGCATAACTCGCTCTCTCGATAAGCATAGATATATAAGATATACATAAGAGAGCCGCTCCGCTGCGAGCGTATCCGGCAGCACAGTTACGCGGCTTAGTTTTAGACACTTGTAAAGAGTTGAACTGGCATGACCGTTTCTGCCAAGCTAATAAAAAATCATTACCAAAACATTTTAAACACCACATTACATAACAATTGACCTGACTAATTAAGCTAACATTGAGCACTGCATAAATGATTGACTCAAATTTATTAAAATTTTGTATTCGAAACTTATTGCATTCCAATCAAATTGTTCATCGTTTGCTAGAACTAATTATATACACACATACACAAATATTGATACACACAAACATTTACACACACAGAGTTAATCAAAATGTTATACTTTCAACTAAATCAAAAGAAAACTTATGTAAGCAACACGTATACAAATTGTTAATCAATAGTTTTCATATTTCAAATTCAAGTCAAGTATGTACACAAAAAAAAAAAAAAAAAAAAAACATAAAAAAAATATAGCATAATACAAAAAAAAAAAAAAAAATATAAAAAAATATTATTATATAAAAAAATATAGTGCGTTAGTGGTTTACTGTTTAATAATGTAAAAACGTAAATCGAAACATGTTGAAGTGGCGGTGATCACTGGTTGTTGTAATTTCAGCATTTGAACATGACGTTCAATTGCACCCCCCTGTAAGTAGGCATCATTTAGGCACTGTTACTGGACCGACCTTTAGTGGCGACAATAGGCTGCGTAGCGCCATCTATAGACGAGCGGATTGCAATCGTCATCCATTGGCGATCTGGCCGATTTTATGACGATATTTACCGCCATCTTGACAGAGTTTTTAAGGCTCAGCTGAGTGCAATCAAAATTCATCAGTGGGTATCAATTTGCATCGTTAAGTAGGTCGAGCTATCGGGTACCATGCCTCGGTATGTATTCCTGCAATATCAAGTGGGTATTGCATAAAATAATCCTACAACAAAATTCTACTTGATGAATTTTACCAACGGATTAGGATTGCAGAGAATTTTGAAGATTAAGGCAACGTCGTGGAGTGGCTGAAAACAAAAAAATAAAGTTCTTTGTATAACTAGTGCCAGATTCAAGTAAAGTTGGAGGAATTAATAATTTTCTTGCAGAATGTAATACGTAATATATTTATATAGATTCTGGCACCTTGTCAGCACCTCATTATACAAGCTGACCCGTCCAGGGGAGCCCGAACTATAGAGAGCAGACCAGTTGAACTGGTGGGAAGAGGAAAAAAAATAATTTATCACAGTGATCTTCCAAATGCCCACTGTCAATAAATTTACGTCACAGTGATCATCCCCAAATGACAACTGTCAATAAATCTACATCACAGTGATCATCCTAACTATAAGGAGCAGACCAGTTGAACTGGTGGGAAGAGAAAAAAACAACTTTTCACAGTGATCGCCTTAATAACCGCGTATAAACTATTACTTATCACAGCGAACTTCCAAATGACAACTGTCCTAATTAAAATTTTTGACACTTAATAATTCTAATTATAATATAATCGCTCTCAAAGTAAGTTAATAATGGAGTCAAATGGTGCGAATACATATCTATATATTATATATATAGCGAGTTCCAAATAATTCTTGTTTCCCAAAGTTTACAGTCTTGTTTGATCGCACTTGTCCCACTGTACTTGCTTACTGTATAACGGGTAAATGCGCGGGAGAGCTTTCGAACAGATGTAATGGGAGATAAGAAAACTCGCTGGCACTCTAATTTCTGCAAGAACACCGTTCGGACGTCGATCTGCGCGTATATTATTTTAAGTACATATGTACATGTTCTAACGAATAAAGTGAAGAAATCAATTATATTTGTGTGTGAACCTCTCAGACAATGACCTCACATTAATATTGAGGACACAACTTTACATGGTGGCCCATGGGGGAACGCGTTAAACAAGCAAATTTAATTTGATTTCACTTTATTTTTTAATATATGTATGTATGTACAGAACTCCGTTCGACTGCCGCGCAATTTCGACTCGTCGGTCAACATACATACACGTATAAGATATAACGGCAAAGAAGAGAGAATCATAGACGCATAACTGCATCACCGAATTCGCTGGGCGTCCGCTCTCTTTGTCTTCTTTACGGCTCTGTTCTATTCTTTGGTGTGCGATTCAAAGTTTGAGATTCACTGGACAGAATGGCTTCGAAGTTGGAAACGTTGGTGAATTTGCAGTCGGACCGCCACGGTGTCCTCAAGTTAATGCTACAGAATTATAAAAAGGATTCACAAACGAGGAAAACACGGATTTATTTCAAGAAACGTCTGACTCAAGTGGACGAATTGAGGATCGCATTTCTAGACACGCATGCGGAGATTATCAATTTGGATGGATATGAGGAATCTTCCTATTACGTGAAGAATATGCTATCCGACTTCGATGAACGCTACATGGACACTTATTGTATTCTCGCCGAGGATTATGAAAGGCTGGGTCCAGAGGTTCCCGCAGTTACTAAAGAAGTCGCTGATGTTGCAGACCCAGAACTTCGCATTACTATGCCCAAAATGTCGGTTCCAAGGTTCTCTGGTGTGTGCGTCGACTGGCCTGGATACTTCGACGCATTCACCAGCCTTATACACAACAACCATAATCTGACCAACGTACAGAGGCTGCATTTTCTCAAGGAGTCCCTGCCTATGGATCGGGACAATGATATTCGTCAAATGCAGTTAACAGATGAAAATTACCAAGTAGCCTGGGGAATGATGTTTAAGAGATATAACCACCCAAGGTTAGTTTTCTCGCATCATATGAATACAATATACGCTCTTCCTAAACTGCAGAAGGAGTCGTCCGAGTCGATACGCTCAATGCTTAGCACTGTTAACGTTTGCTTGGCTGCGTTCCGCCGCGTCCAAGCCTTGGATGGGGAATGTCACCACTGGCTAACGCATTACATAGCTTCAAGGCTACCCAAGGAAACTCATAACGCTTGGGAGCATCATCAAGGGAGCAGTTCTAATGTACCTTCATTTAAGGAGCTACAATCATTTTTAAACGATCGTCTGGTCATAATGGATGCGATAGAGAATCGTAACTCATCGTTCGACTCCAATAATGGCCAAGGCTTACCAGATTCGAGCAAACGTGTTCGAGTACATAACGCCCAGGATCAACAGAGGCACTCGAACTGTCAATGTCATCACTGTGGAGGAGAGCACATTTTACGGCGTTGTCCTGCTTTCCTGGCTTTGGATGCTTATAAACGAAAGGATATAGTTTCGAAGGCGAAGTTATGCAGCAATTGTTTGAGCCGATCTCATGCTTTATCTCGCTGCAATAGCAACAAAGGATGTCAAGTCTGTGGTCAACGTCATCACACCTTGCTTCACTTTCCATCCTTCACTCAAGCTCAATCGGCAAATCATCCAATTCCAGCAGCTCTGGCCGGAAATGCTCTTCAACCAACTTATACCGAGCAAAACTCTGGCATAACATACAGCAGTCACTCAGCCATATCTTCTGGAGCTCAAAGGAGGAACATTCTCCTCGCAACCGCTCGGGTCACAGTACGAAACCCGATCAACGGACTTCAAGCAGTCGTCAACGCACTCATCGATCAAGGATCAGAAGCAACAATTGTTTCAGAGTACGTGGTTCAGTCGCTTCATTTGAAGAGAGCCAGTACTCGTGCATCAATCGTTGGTGTAGGTCAAGGAAATGGTCACCGTTGCAAATACATGGTTGATTTTGAAGCCTTAAGCATTATCAATCCTAACTACGTCCTAGATATATCGGCATATGTCCTCAACACCGTGACTTCACATTTGCCTGCTATCAGTTTCTCGCCTCAGCACTGGAGTCATATCAAAGGAATCCCGTTGGCAGATCCTCATTTTAATCGGTCAAAACGGATTGACCTCATCTTGGGAGCTGACTTGTTGGCGCAAATCTTTCTGCCAGAGACGAGAATCGGTTCAACATGCGAGCCAATAGCTCAAAACACTCAATTTGGTTGGATTTTGTCAGGACAAGCAGAAGAAGCCGGTACCCGCATACGGTGCCACCAAGCATCTTTGGACACTGAATCGCTGCTCAAACGGTTTTGTGACGTCGAAGCAGTTCCCGAACGCACCACTACAACCGAGGAGGATCGCTGGTGTGAAGCTTTCTTTCAAAAGACCCATATACGTCGGGCGGATGGCCGTTATGTGGTACGGCTGCCATTTAAAACCTATTTGGATCCGAGCATGGTTTTAGGAAGATCTCATCAGATGGCTCTAAATCGATTCCTGCATTTGGAACGACGTCTCTCTATTGCCCCGGAGCGATGGCGGCAATATAAGGAGGAAATAGAAGAGTATTTTACACTTCAGCAAATCGCACCTGCAGCGGGCAGTGAAAGTGATTCTATGCTGCGTGGGAGTTCTACTCCAAGCAAAATTGCTTCTTGTGTATTGCCCCACCATGCTGTCTTTAAGGATGAGCTGCATACAACCAAACAGCGGATTGTCTTCGATGCCTCAGCGAAGACTAGCAATGGGAGATCGCTGAATGACATTTTATGGACTGGACCCACTCTGCAGAATGATATGTCCTCAGTCATCATGAATTGGCGAAAATACCGCTACGTTTTCACCGCAGATATCCAGAAGATGTATCGTTGCATAGATGTCCATTCAGATGACGCGCAATATCAGCGGATTTTATGGCGGGCGGCGGATGGAAACATCAACACTTATGCATTGTCAACGCTCACATTTGGGACAGCTTCCGCGCCGTTCACAGCTATCAGAGTCATTCATCAGTTGGCAGAGGATGAGCGGCAACACTATCCAAAGGCAGAGGAGGTCCTTAAGTCTGAAATATACGTGGATGATATACTCTCTGGAGGGCATAATATCGAGGATGCAGAAGAGAAAAGGCAACAAGTCACTGAAGTAATAAAATCCGCGCGCATGGAATTACGCAAGTGGTCTAGCAACGATCTCACCCTATTGTGTTCGATCCCATTACAACATCGCTATTCTCAAACCGATCTTAGCTGGGATGAGAAAGATCCAGTTAAGAAGCTGGGCATGTATTGGCTGCCGAAGAAGGACTGTTTTAGATACAAGGTCAACTTCGACCTTCCAGAAGGTTCTTCTAAGAGGATCATATTATCCTGCATTGCCAAGTTGTTTGACCCTTTGGGTCTTATCGCGCCTGTTATCATCGCTGGAAAGCTGATCCTGAAGGAGGTGACTTCGGCCAAGGTAACGATTGCAAGCGGCGCCCAAGTATCATTAGATTGGGACGATGATGTCCCTGAAACGCTCGCCGAGCGTTGGCGCACTTTTCGAGATGGTTTGCGGAGGATTGGTGATATCAGCATCGAGCGCTGGATCCAGTACGCACCGGATTCTATCTCATCGATGCAGCTCCATGCCTTCTGCGACGGATCCTCCTCATCGTACGCAGCTTCAGTATACCTGAGGGTGGAGCATATCGACGGCTCATGCTACACAACTCTGCTCATGGCCAAGTCAAAGGTGACACCATCAAAGCCACTGACGATTCCCCGAACGGAATTAAGTGGAGCAGTGTTGGCTATTAAACTTGTGAAGTGGATCACAGCCTCGAATCGCTTGAGCTTGCTTCCTATGGAAATTTTCTATTGGACGGACGCTACCATTGTTCTTCATTGGCTGAACGGCGACGTGAATCGATGGAAGACCTTTGTCGCTAATCGGATAGCCTTCATCTCCGATCACTCCACCTCAGCGCAGTGGAATCATGTCGGCACTACGGAGAATCCAGCAGATTGTGCAACGAGAGGGCTTTCTCCGAAGGAACTGAAGGACTTCCAGTTATGGTGGAGAGGACCATCTTGGTTGATACGCGATCGGGCTTGCTGGCCACAGATAGATGTCGGCCCAGTCTGCCAAGATGATCCCGCCTTGGAAAGGAAATCGGATAAGGTTCATTCTCATCATGCGGTTCCCGTTCCCGATTTTATTGAACGATTTTCTACGTACACCCAGACCGTACGCGTCACTGCTTACATTTTACGCTTCATGAACAACGCACGCGTTACTAAGTCAAGGACGTCGGGACCATTATCTATTCTGGAGCTTGACTGCGCGTTAAGCGTGGTGGTGCGAATCGTTCAGAGGCAGTCGTTTCCTGAAGACATAGCAGCAGTGACACGCTCGAAATCTCTACCTTCCTGGAGCAGGCTTGTAAGCTTAACACCATTCTTATCGGAGGACATTCTAAGAGTAAGAGGGCGATTACGGCACTCTAACTTGTCTCACGAACGTCGGCACCCGATCATCTTACCCAGTAATC
Source organism: Zaprionus africanus (assembly GCA_018151435.1). Lineage (NCBI taxonomy): Eukaryota > Metazoa > Arthropoda > Insecta > Diptera > Drosophilidae > Zaprionus > Zaprionus africanus. Next base: position 13,178 of record JAECXB010000038.1, on the reverse strand, counting down.
ATCACTTCACGGACTTGGTCATTAGGCATTCCCATTACCAAACACTGCATGGAGGTGCCCAGCTAACTTTGGCACACGCACGGCAGCACTTTTGGATAATCACAGGAAGGCAGGCTGTTCGTCGGGTGTTGAAGAAGTGTGTACAATGCTTTCGAGTGAAGCCAACCGGTAAGACGCAACTCATGGGAGACTTACCGCTGCATCGCGTCAACCCACCTAATCGACCGTTTATCGCAACTGGCGTGGACTACACCGGGGCCATAGAGCTCAAGGCTGCACGTCTTCGGGGGACAAGCTTTTACAAGGGCTATATCGCGATTTTTATCTGTCTGGCTACAAAGGCGGTACACTTGGAGGCAGTTACTGGTCTCACCACAGAACATTTCTTGCTAGCCCTAGACCGCTTCAGTGGACGACGTGGCGTAGTGCAACACCTTTACAGCGACAACGGAACCAATTTTGTCGGAGCAGACAACGTGCTTAAGGCCCTATACAAGGACTTCGATCGATTGATCGCTCCGAAACTGGCTTCACAAAAGACAACGTGGCATTTTAATCCCCCTCATTCGCCGAATTTTGGAGGGCTATGGGAAGCCAACGTAAAATCCGTCAAGCACCATTTGAAGCGCGTTGTTGCTGATCGTCGACTAACGTATGAAGAGTTATCAACAGTTCTTATCAATATTGAGGCCTGTCTCAATTCACGACCCCTTTGTCCGCTAACAGCTGATGTTGACGACTTAGAAGCATTGACTCCAGCACATTTCTTAATCGGAGATTCAATGTTCGCACCGCCGGAGTATCGTCCTCAAGCACAGTCGTTTAAGGAACAATTTTTGCTTCATCAAACCATGCTGCGACATTTTTGGAAGGCTTGGAGTCGCGACTGGCTTGCTCACCTTCAGCAACGCCCAAAATGGAACACGGAAAGCGATAACATCAAGTTGAATGAGCTCGTGCTCGTTAAAGACGATCGTTATCCGCCGTCGCAATGGCTACTTGGTCGAGTCATCGACTTGCATCCAGGAACGGATTCCTTAGTCCGCGTCGTAACGCTTAAAACTAAAACAGGCCAGTTGAAGCGATCAGTTTCGAAACTCTGTAAACTTCCCATTCAAGACTAGGAACAAGCAAGGACATTTCATGCTAGTTCTAGCATTGGCGGGCGGCATGTTCGGTTTTGCTTGTCCCAAAGTTTACAGTCTTGTTTGATCGCACTTGTCCCACTGTACATGCTTACTGTATAACGGGTAAATGCGCGGGAGAGCTTTCGAACAGATGTAATGGGAGATAAGAAAACTCGCTGGCACTCTAATTTCTGCAAGAACACCGTTCGGACGTCGATCTGCGCGTATATTATTTTAAGTACATTTTCTAACGAATAAAGTGAAGAAATCAATTATATTTGTGTGAGAACCTCTCAGACAATGACCTCACATTAATATTGAAGACACAACTTTACACCCACACACATAAAATTACACCACATCACGGAAGATCTTTCGTCGATGGAAAACAACAAACTGTGAGTGATTTGTATTAATTATTGTTTGGCTGATTTTGATTATTTTGTTTTTCATTTTTATTGATTTTGGGAGTTACTGCTCGTCGAGCCCTTTCCCTTTCTTCAAGTTAATTTTCAATTTAATTCTAAATTTAAAGTACTCATGTATAAATCTTAAAAAAAGAGCTTTTTGTTTTAATTTTCATTTAATTTATTGACTTTGGTTCTTTTATCTTATCGATTTTTATTTAAATCTAACATAATTATGTATTACAAATGAATGAAAGGAACCCGTTATAAATAGATAAATTATAAATGAATACTCTTACCCTTACGCGCAAATATTTACTAGGTTTAACGAGAAATCAAATGAAAAAGTATTCTGAATATACGTTAAATAGAAATAAGGGTCATTAGATGATTAAGAGAAGCATTAATATTATGGGGAATAAATTGTTTTAAAATGAATTTAGTTTAAATAACTATTGTTTTCGGGAGTCATGAAGGATGAATATGAGGTGACTATGCATTGAAAAATAGTGGCCAAAAGGGATCGCCGATAGTTATATATCGTGCAACAGGCGATCATGGAAGGTTGGGGTAACAGTCGCTTCGGTAAGCGAGCCGCGCTCAACAGGCTACTATAAGTTTCTATTAATTCCGAACTACTGCTCTCTTCTCCCCCGGTCGTGGGTTCGGGCCTTCGACTGAAGTTTCTGTTCTTTCCGACCGATTCTGTTCCAGATTTTTGGTTCTATCATGCGATCGTCGTAAGGCAATACAGCACGCGATTTTTTTTATACCCTTCGACCATTGAAAATGGTAATAAAAAGGATAAACTTTGTGCAAATGTATGTAGCAGGCAGAAGGAGGCGTGAGAGACCCCACAAAGTATATATATTCTTGCTCACTAGCCAAGTCGATTAAGCCATGTCTGTCCGGATGTCTGTATGTCCAGATGAAAACACAGATCTCAGCTATTATAAAAGCTAGAGACACCAAATTCGACATGAAGATTTTTGTTGATCCGGGATAGGTGAGGTTTATTTTAAATGTTGGGTGCCACGCCCCCGTTCACGCAAATCAATAATTTCATCTTTTAAGTTGATTTTCGAGCGACATATAAAAGATACAAAGTTCAACAGTATCACTATACTTAGCTAATTATAATACCAAGATAGAAGTTACGATATTAAACAAACCTTGACTAACCAGTGCCTAGAAGGAAATTTCGTTCTATTGATGAGCCACATAAGCACCTTATTTAAAGGCTGCGTGGCGTTACCATAGGAGAATGCATGGTGTCACTTGGACTGCCTTATGCGATGCATTGCGTACGCAGTTTAATGAGGAAGGCGAATCTTTTGATGAGTCTTACGAAAGCGTCGATATCCGATAAACTCTCTGTGCATTATAAGATTCATCGTTACTGGAATCGCTTCGATCGAATCAATTACCGGAGATACAGCATGAGTTGCTATATCAAGTGATAGGCACAGTTCCTCAGCTTCGACATATAATTCGTACCAGAGAAGCCTTAATGCAAACTGTAAAGCCTGGGATACGGAAGCCTCAGCCAGCTCAGACGCCGTCTGGTGCATGAAGTGGCAGTGGCAACCGAAAGTGAGTCGGAGGAAGACGAAGCGGAGTTAGCAGCAGTTAACATATCCTGCAGTAATTGTGGTAAAGTTGGACACCGCTACCAAGATTGTATGTCGGAGCGTAAAGTTTTCTGCTACGGTTGTGGCAAAGCAGACATTTATCGACCATCTTGTCCTCAGTGTTGCACTCCAAAAACCGGTCAAGCGCGTGCACCTATGAAAAGGGCACGCAAACCGATCATTTCAAGGGCCACCAACACCGAATGACCGAGTGTTATACTAAGAATCCACCTGAACATTCTAATTAACCTGACATTTCTTAATCACAACCCATTGCTACATCCACTAATTTCTCTTCCTCTAAAACTCAGCGCCTTAATACCTATTATGATCAAACTAGTATTGAAAACAACCTGGCGGTGGTCGGAGTGCCTGATGTAAGGCCGTACACTAGAGTCTCCGTATTAGGTCGATCGGTATCCGGTCTCATGGATACTGGTGCGTCAATCAGCTGCATTGGCGGAAGCTTAGCGGACGATATCCTAAAGGAAGAGATCCATTTCAAACCTAAAACCTCGAACGTTCAGACGGCGGATGGCAAGTCTCAAGAAAATCTAGGGAAACTTCACACCTACATTGAGTATAACGGAGACACCAAACCGTTCACGTTCTTTATTGTGCCTTCGCTAAAGCAATCGATTTATTTAGGAATGGACTTTTGGACCAAATTTCAGTTGTTGCCTCAAGGTTTAGGGACAAATTGAGAGAATGGGCACCTTGCTACAATTGACCACAACGTGTTCTTTTCGCTAACTGAAAATCAACAGAAAGCGCTAGAATTCAGTGTCCCCTACGATTGAACAGATGATGTTCGAAGAACTCCACCGAATGCTAGCTTAAAGAGTTATAGAGGAGTCCAATAGTTCATGGTCTTCTCCAGTGGTATTAGTTTGAAAACCTGGAAACTAATCAACGAAGCGTTCAATGAGCTAAAGCAGGCTGTAACGTTCGATAAGCCTCGTGAGAAGTCTGGGTCGTTATGCTCAGTGCAATTGTGGCCAAGAAGACTGCAAATACACTGGCGACTTACACGCATACATTCGGATTGCGGATGGAAGCGGACGGCATTCTACTGGTGCCTTAGCTCTTGGGCTTGGAGGGGGTTCTTGCTACCTTCCAACAACCACATCTACATACCTTTTAAATTTTTAAGGATTCCTGCTGAAATTACAAGTGAAGATGAACTTCACCAAACATACACAAAGAAAAGAATTGGGTCTAGAATACTAAAATGTGCAAGGAGGCAAATAACTTAACAGGACTGCTGCAATACAAATGTTTGGCGAGGTCTGAGATGTTAATCGACACTCGCGGTCTCCACCCACCCTACCATAATCTTCATATCCGAAGATACCCAAGAGAAACGGACGACTACTAGTTTATGTTGCCATGTCTATCCAGAAAAAATCAAATTAATTTTAGCACATCATCTTTGTGATTATTAAATTCATAATTTATTCCTATTCAAAAGGAGCTTGCATTCCACCATCATACTATTTTCTTATATCTATAAGTAATAACGTTCACTTTTTGAACTTAATATTTTTCTTAACAAATATGTTGGTTTTGTTCTAATAATTTCATAGTTTTTATACCCTTCGACCATTGAAAATGGTCAAAAAAGGGTATACTAACTTTGTGCAAATGTATGTAACATGCAGAAGGAGGCGTGGGAGACCCAACAAAGTATATATATTCTTGCTCAGGATCACTAGCCAAGTCGATTAAGCCATGTCTGTCTGTCTGTCCGGATGTCTGGATGTCCAGATGAACACACAGATCTCAGCTATTATAAAAGCTAGAGACACCAAATTTGGCATGAAGGTTTCTGTTGATCAGGGACAGGTGAAGTTTATTTCAAATGTTGGGTGCCACGCCCCCCGCCCACGCAAATCAATAATTTCATCTTTTAAGCTGATTTGCGAGCGACGTATAAAAGATACAATGTTCAACAGTATCACTATACTTAGCTAATTATAATACCAAGATAACGTCAAAATTTCAATCCGAGCGGACAACACAGAAGTTATTAAACAAAAACCTTGTTCGCTTTGATTTTGTATACAGATCAGCAAGCTGTGACGTCATTGCAATGCTCATGTAGGAAAGAAAAGGAAAGAGAATGCGAGCGCGTAGCGCCATCTGTTGTTCTTCTTTTCTTTTCTATGCACACGCATTTTTGCATTCAAACGCACTCACACACATACATACATTTGTGCTTGACCAATGAAATGATACACGCATATACACGTATTCATACACAGACGCATATAATGGCTTACGTTACGATATTTCTATTAAGTAGAAGTATTTTACAATTATTGACTGTTTACGTTTCAAAAAGGTCGAAGGGTATCCCACTGTCGCTCGACAGTTGCTCTTGTTTTTCCTAAATTTGTGTTTAATTTTTGTTAACCATTTATATTTAATTTTTTGTTTTGTTTTTCTAACTAGGCCATTCAATATTTAATAAACATTAGCATAAGTTTTATACTCATTTAGATTTGTAACTAGCTGTATGTAATTGTTTTAAACATTTCTTCTACTATATTTTTTTTATGACTTTTCCGAGAAAGATGTATTCGTATTCTATGCCATTTTTTTTTTTTTTGAGACAATATGTATTTTTGTTGAGTGGTTTTTAAAGTGTTTTTTTTTCGTTGTTTTTGTTTTTTTTTTAAGTTTTTTTGTTTTCTAAAGTGTTGGAATATGTCTAAATCACTTAGGCATTTTTAATTTAATTTTAATTTTTAATTTTGCATAGTTTGGTTTGCTTTCTTTGTTGTATGTTGTTATGTTTTTTTTTTTGGTTGTTTTTGTAATTTGTTTGCTTGAGCAGTTGCTCAGTAGTTATGAGAATTTAACGAAAAACACAAATATTCTAGCCTAGGGACAAGCACGATGTTTGGGAGTACTCACAAATGTGTTTCCAGAGTTGAAAGGCCTTCCAGCGTGGTGATGATGATGCAGATCAGAACGTATTAACAAGAGCTAAATATATATGTTATTTCTTAAATTCTCTTATACAATGTTTTTGTTTCTTTTAATCTTTTAGCAAACTTTTAATCTATCATGGTGCCTTTCTTTAGATATATACGGTTATTTTTTTAAATATATATACGTTTCTATTTTTGCTATTTAGAACTTTCGATATTTCTTGCCCTATCGCACACTGAACAATTTTAGGTTACATAATTGGCTGTTTGCATTTATTATTTTTTCGTTTAATTAATTTATACAAATCAAAAGAAAATGGGTCTGTTGTTTCCCTAATAGGCAACAAAAAAAACACAAGCTAGCTCCTCGATCTGTTCCGCTCCTAGTGGCAAGGTGGCAGTTGAAGGCAGCGCAGCGGCTGCGCAGAGCGCCAGAAATTATTCCATACAAATTTAGTTGTAGCGAAGATCAATTAAGCCCACATGAAGGGCAAGACTGGCAATTCTAACGGCGCAGTGCAGCTCAAAGCAGCAAACACAATAAGCCAGGGCGGCAACTAGGTTATGCCACGCCGGCAAGAGGTTATGCCACGCCGGCAAGAGGTTATGCCACGCCGGCCAGAGGTTATGACACGCCGGCCAGAGGTTATGACACGCCGGGTCGGAGGTTATGTAACCCCGGCCAGAGGTTATGTCACACCGCCAGAATCCTACAGGATCGCCCTGAGCGCTGTGTCGGCCAGCTAAGTTGCTGCACGGCAATGACAGAGCCCAGGGATCGCTGTTTCCTAGCCGTATACGGGGTGACGGCAGAGTCTGCCAATAAGGCAGTGATGCCGTATATCGGCTTTGGGTGCCAAATGCACACCCTGTCAACGAGAAAAAAATTGGACTTTAGTATAGAACCTACGGGAGGTTACTAACGTACCTTTTAAAATTTGATAACTCGGGCTTCTGAAAAAATTACCTTTGACCAGAGCAAAGGTTAATCTTTTCCAGAGCTCACGGATCTGCTTCCTGAAGAATTTCTGGGCCAATTCGGAGTGCTTTCTGGGAATCCTCCAATGCACAAAGACACTCGTGCGCACCCTCGAACTTGCACTTTGAATATTCTCTTTTTTTTTTTTGTTTTTTTCAACTGATGCATTTGAGTCAATCAGTTTACCTGACGCACGTCCGTGTAACTTTAATAATACTAAAAGGTCGACTACCGACGAGTGTGGATCTTAAATAGCGCCAAGTTCCAAGAACAGATGGCGTTTTCTTGGAAGTATTCCGAGTAGGTGAAGTTGGCTGTGATAGGAACTCCAGCTGGTAGATCAAAGAGCTTTAAGTGCTTTCAAATGTGCCTCGAGGTAGGCACTTATCATACAAGTAATGCCATATTGATAATTGCACTGCTTGCAAACGAACTGCATAACTGGCTTTAGCACACAATTTGCACTGCTTGCAAGGTGAACTACGTAACTAGCTTTAGCAGACAATTTTCACTTCTTTACCTTTGGCTACAAAATAGCCGAAGGTATTTTCGTTATTGATTTCAAAAAAGAAAACGAATAATGGGACGCAATGATCAGCGCGGGCCATTACAAGGCGGTGATTACCGCACCATTGTTGCACACACCGGATTTTTCTCGTTCCTTTTATATACATTGTGATGCAAGTCATACTGGTGTTGGCGGCGTGCTGCAGTTGACTGATAATGGGGAGGAAGTTCCGATTTCCTATATGTCGAAGAAAAATTAACCCGTGTCAGCGTAACTACTCAGTTACCGAAAAGGAATGACTGGCAGCTATTCTGTGCATCAAGAAATTCCGTGCTTATGTAGAAGGACAGTCGTTCAAAGTCATAACAGAGCACGCATCATTAAAGTGGCTTATGTTCCAATCTGACCTTGGTAGTGGCTTAGCTAGGTGGGCCTTAAAACTACAAGGATCTGATTTAGATTCAACATCGAAATGCCAACAGAATATTGTGCTTAATGCTCTGTCCTGTGTCTTCACGGAGGACCTTTCCGCACTTGACCATGGCATGTGTGTTGACCTGCAGTCGCCTTAATTTAATTCACAAGGGTATCAAACTCTTAAAGAAGACGTCGAACGGAGCTTGTCTACTTCTTCTGAAATTAAAGTTATTGATGGGTTTATTTTTCGACGAGCCGAACATGCGTCAAAAGAACAAGTAGCGGATGACACTATTTACTTTTGGCCGAACCTAGTGGCAGATGTGAGAAGCTATGTGAATCAGTGCGAAATTTGTAAGAGCACGAAACATCCAAACCAAACTCTCAGGACACCATTATCTAAGACAACAGAGCGCCATAGGTTTTTTCAAAAACATTATGTGGATTACCTGGGACCATATCAACGCTCTAAACCCGGTAATGTTGGTATTTTTGTTGTCCTCGACCACACTACCAAAGTCCCGTTCTTAAAAGACGTTAAATAGTTTTCCGTCGATGCAATTTTGCCATACATGGAGGAGGAGTTATTTCATTGTTTTGTGGTACCGGAAACTATTGTTTTGAACAATGGGGTACAATTTAAATCGAATGCTTTCAATACCTTATTACAAAAATATGACGTTCATCATGCCTACACGGCATCTTATGCCCCTCATGGAAATGCCTCCGAACGTGTAAATAGATCTGTGCTAGCCGCCATCAAGGCGTATATAAGCCCAGACCAAGATAATGGGTATGCAAATTTAAGTCAGATTTGTTGCGCACTTCGATCAAGCCATCACACGGCGGTGAATAATACTCCTTATCGTTTGGTGTTTGGACAGCATATGCTGTCCAACGGTTCTCAATATGAGTTGTTGCGGCGATTGAACTGTTTAGAAGATCGGTCGATATCTTTTAATCGGGAAGATTCCACGAATATAATGCGAAACCATGCTGCACGTAGTATGCAAAAGCATACGCGCAACGAAAGAGTATAAAACATGCACAGTCGAGAAATAAACTACCGTTGAAGGTCAAAAAATTTTCCCTCAAAATTTTCAGCAAAGCAATTTTGCAAAAAGCTTGGATCCACATATTATGAAAATGAGGACATGAAAGGAAATTTTATTGGGAAATTTCACGCCAAGGACCTCAAGCCGTAAAAACCAGCCCCAAGCGTGTATCATCCTTGTTGATTCCACCAAGTCTGATTTTAGCCGGGGGAAGTTGAAGTGGCGCTGGTCACTGGTTGTTGTAATTTCAGCATTTGAACATGACGATCAATTGCAATTGCTTTCGACGTGCAATTGCTGTCGACTTGTCGACGTGACACAGACGTGTGCGAAAGTTTTGAAAGATTTTTGTATTATTAAATAAACTAATATTTAATGTATTCCTGCAATATGAAGTGAGTATTGCATAAAATAATCCTATAACAAAATTCTAATACGTAATATATTAATACAGATTCTGGCACCTTGTGCTACCCAAATTTTGGAAAAAAACGAACCTTTGTCAGCACCTCATTATACAAGCTGACCCGTCCAGGGGAGCCCTAACTATAGGGAGCAGACTAGTTGAACTGGTGGGAAAAGGAAAAAAAATAATTTATCACAGTAATCTTCCAAATGCCCACTGTCAATAAATTTACGTCACAGTGATCCCCAAATGACAACTGTCAATAAATCTACATCACAGTGATCATCCCAACTATAGGGAGCAGACCAGTTGAACTGGTGAGAAGAGAAAAAAATAACTATGTCAAGAAATTTACGTGACAGTGATCATCCTAATTAAAATTTTTGTCCCTTGAAATTCTAATTATAATATAATCGCTCTCAAAATAAGTTCATAATGGAGTCAAATGGTGCGAATACATATCTATATAGTATATATACAGCGAGTTGCAAATAATTTTTGTTTCTCCTTCCGCCTAACGGCGAATGTAAAAAAAAAAGCTAAGAGTAATTCTAAAGAAAAACACATGAGCTAACCGAATACACAGAAAATAAAAAAACATAAGTCATCAGTGACAAACGAAATAAACTATAATACAAGCATCTATACCCACACACATAAAATTACACCACACCACGGAAGATCTTTCGTCGATGGAAAACAACAAACTGTGATTGATTTGTATTAATTATTGTTTGGCTGATTTTGTTTATTTAGTTTTTCATTTTTATTGAATTTGGGAGTTACTGCACGTCAAGTTAATTTTCAATTTAATTCTCAAAAAGTTAAAGTACTCATGTTACTCTTACTGAGTGTGACCCGTGACCACGTGTTCGGCGTGTTGCCTCTTCTGTTGGTTCGTTCTGTGTGCATCAGTGGAAGAAGTGTGTGAGCGAGACTGGACTGGCTATTTGCTGTGTGTGCGAATGAGCAGAATGGCAAGTGTGTCATGAGAAGCTGCGCAATAGATATTGGCAACGAGCGAGCGTGCATGAAAAGAGTGCAGTCAATCTTGGTAGAATATTCCAGGCAGACAGACGAAATAATTTGTAATACGACTACAAGTGGAACGATGGGGCCAACGAATGGAACAGTGCTCGCTGCTCGATGTGCTAAGAACACTGAAACAACTGACGCTTCGACCCTCCTAACTCTGAGTTGCGCCAAATTTTGGAGCAACAAAATAGAAATTTTATGGAGATGCTGCGTACAATGCAGGCTAGTGTAGCGCCGCGTGAGCCAAAGATGGTGTTTTTACCAAAATACAATCCCGAAGCTGCTGGCGCCGATCCATGTGCTTGGAGTATTACGGCCGACATGATTTTTATTGAAAACCCACTTGAAGGCAGTGCACTTGTGATTGCCCTCAGCAAAGCCTTGGAGGGTAGTGCTTTGCAAAGGCTTTCACAGATCAGTTTTCCTGGCATGACTTGGGTTGAATTTAAGCAACTATTTACGCAAAGATTTGTCGGCGTAGAAACAGCTGCAGCAACACTTCTCAAGCTGCTAGAAAGACGCCCAGGGATTGGAGATTGTATATCGTCGTATGCAAGACGGCTCGTCACTTCGCTTATGACGAAAATGAGAAATATGGAGCGCGAGGAATTGTTGGTGTCAGTTGTACTCATGCTGGAGGCGTTGGTATGAAGCCAAAAGAGCAAAAGTCGAACATAATATGCTATAAATGTGGACAGGCTGGACACATTTCTACTGGATGCCTTTTATTGGACAAAGCACTGAAAAGAGAGTTAACATATGTTCGGTAATGGAACCAAAAGGTGTGGTCGCTCATTCTGGTGAGTTCGTTGATTTTTGATATCATGAGAGGCAGGGAGATTTTAAGTCAAGGTTTCGGAGTGACGATTGAGTCAGACAGATTCTGCATTTATAAAGTAAAACTAATTAATGTTGTAACTGAACCCAAAACATATGAAGATTGTATTAACGAAAATGTAGAGTTGAATGAAGCCGACAAGAGCCGTTTAATAAACGTCTTGAAACCATACATGGAACACTTTATCTCAGGAGTTCCAAAGTCAAAAGTTAACACAGGTCAGTTAGAAATTCGATTAATAGATCCAAATAAAACGGTACAAAGGCGACCATATAGGCTTAGTGTAGATGAGAAGCAAACTGTTCGTGCAAAGATTGACGAATTATTGGCAGCAAATATTATAAGACCGAGCTGTTCGCCATTTGCGAGTCCAATTTTATTGGTAAAAAAGAAAAACGGAACTGATCGCTTATGTGTTGACTATAGAGAGCAAAATGCTAATACAGTGTCGGATAAATTCCCATTGCCTCATATCTCGGATCAAATTGCAAGGTTACGTGGGGGAAAGTATTTTTCTTGTCTGGACATGGCCAGCGGATTCTACCAAATACCTGTTCACCCAGATTCAGTAGAGCGTACGGCATTTGTTACACCGGAAGGGCAGTACGAGTTTGTGGCAATGCCGTTTGGTTTAAAGAATGCTCCGTCAGTGTTTCAGCGGACAATAATAGAAGCGTTGGGGCCACTTTCGTATTCGTATGTTGTGGTTTACAAAGATGATGTATTGGTCGTGACCGAAACTAAAATGGAGGCAATTTCAAGATTACAGACAGTCATAGAAACTCTCATTCAAGCTGGATTCTCGTTTAATTTCGAAAAATGTACATTTTTATACCCTTCGACCATTGAAAATGGTCAAAAAAGGGTATACTAACTTTGTGCAAATGTATGTAACATGCAGAAGGAGGCGTGGGAGACCCAACAAAGTATATATATTCTTGCTCAGGATCACTAGCCAAGTCGATTAAGCCATGTCTGTCTGTCTGTCCGGATGTCTGGATGTCTGGATGTCTGGATGTCCGGATGAACACACAGATCTCAGCTATTATAAAAGCTAGAGACACCAAATTTGGCATGAAGGTTTCTGTTGATCAGGGACAGGTGAAGTTTATTTCAAATGTTGGGTGCCACGCCCCCCGCCCACGCAAATCAATAATTTCATCTTTTAAGCTGATTTGCGAGCGACGTATAAAAGATACAATGTTCAACAGTATCACTATACTTAGCTAATTATAATACCAAGATAACGTCAAAATTTCAATCCGAGCGGACAACACAGAAGTTATTAAACAAAAACCTTGTTCGCTTTGATTTTGTATACAGATCAGCAAGCTGTGACGTCATTGCAATGCTCATGTAGGAAAGAAAAGGAAAGAGAATGCGAGCGCGTAGCGCCATCTGTTGTTCTTCTTTTCTTTTCTATGCACACGCATTTTTTGCATTCAAACGCACTCACACACATACATACATTTGTGCTTGACCAATGAAATGATACACGCATATACACGTATTCATACACAGACGCATATAATGGCTTACGTTACGATATTTCTATTAAGTAGAAGTATTTTACAATTATTGACTGTTTACGTTTCAAAAAGGTCGAAGGGTATCCCACTGTCGCTCGACAGTTGCTCTTGTTAAAATCAAAAATTGAGTATCTCGGTTACGAAGTAGAGGCAGGTGAGCTTAGACCTAATCCTCGAAAGTTGCAGGCATTAGTTGAATTGCCACCTACGCAAACGGTCACGCAGATAAGACAGTTTATTGGATTAGCATCATACTTTCGACAATTCGTGGCAAAATTCTCTGAAACGTTAAAGCCTCTATTTAGTCTTA
>JAECXB010000374.1:0-10552 GCA_018151435.1 Zaprionus africanus | reverse complement strand
TTGGCGTAACCTATACCTCTGTTCTACCTTGCACCGTGCTGACAATGGGTGGTCCGATCTGCCATCCGTTAGGGTAGGGGATTGGCAGAACCAGTTGAGAATTGGAGCTGCAGGACTGCGTAGGTGGCGCCTGTAAGTATGCAATTGGGGTTATTGGTGCTCTTTGTCTGGAGGAGCAGTTTGATTTGGCGGCTTGGACAAGCAGACGAGTGTTGGTCGATTTGTTTTATGTAGTGTTACAATATAATATTAATAGAGGCTGGCAGGGCTTAAATTATTTATTAGTTTATATATGATAGTGATTATGCTTTAGTGCTTTTGTTATAATAGTTTTATTATTTTATTTATTATAATATATATATTTGTTAATATGATTGAATTATTATTTTATTATATTTAATGAATGTTAATTGTTGTTTAGCAATTTTAATTAATAATGACGTCGATTTTAGCAGCAGGTGAATTTGAGTATTTTTTTATCATCGTTATAGAAGTTTTAAATTATTGAAAATTAATTTGTTGGTAAGAGTGTAGTTTATTCTATTTGTGAAAAATATTTATAGTTGAATTGTGTGATTTGTATTATTTATTAAATTTATTTTGAATGAGTGACTGTTATAATATTTATATTAGTATTTAAAAAGGCTTTTATGTTTCATTTTCAGAAGTTCCGCCTCAAAATAATCGATGAATATCGGCGGGAAAGTTTAAGAATGTTCCGTAACTAGTTTCATACATATGTGATTGCTTTTTTATATTAGTAGATAGTTGTAAAAGGTGAGTAAATGTTTTAATATATTTATTAATATTGTTGAATTAATTATTATTATTTTTCCCCAGGTTGTGTGCATGCAGTTAAGGTGTGGTGAGTGTTTGAATCGTGCATGCTGCTGAGAGTAAAGTGGCGTGCTGGATGTAACCATAAAATAGTGAGTATTGATTGCTGTATATTTATTCTGTTAATTATTATGGTTTAACATATTTATTTCTTATTGCAGGCCTAGTGACATCGCGTAGGGGTGTGTTCCACATGACTTCGTTGGCGTTGGGCATCGGACAATAAACATTGGAAGATGTTTAGATAAGTGTTGTGTTGGCTTGGTCTTCTTTGCGTTGATTCTTTCAATTTTTATTTTTAGGTGTTGATGCTGCTGGAGTTGGAGTGTATATAGGCCTTGGCTTGGTTAGCCGATCGATGCTGGATGGTGTTGAGGAGGTTGATGTGATGCTGGACAGGTCGAGATGGTATCGGTGTAACTGTGCATGTAAGTGGAGTATTGCTGGAGATTTTAGATTTTTGTTCGTATATGTATTGATTGGCTTTGTTTCGAGTTTTAATTTGTTTTGTACGTATATGTATGTTATTATTTTTAGTTTATTAGTTGGATTTGCAACATGAAATATTAATGTGTATTGTGTACGGATTAAGGTTGCTATTGAGCGTGATTGTTATTGTAATGTATTGTGTGTTTACTATTTGCTGCTATGTGGTGTTAGAATATTTTAGAATAATCATAGGAGATTTATTAATGTTGTTTAATTGATTATATGTGTATAGTGTTATCAGAAGTACTGGAGAAGTGCCTGCCAGGCAACTATTAGATATTAGATTGATTATATTTATATGGAAATTCTTATATTATTTATGTATGTATATACGTGATTAGTTGAGTTGTCGCTTATGTTCGCCGCTGCGGGAGTTTGGCTGCTGATGCGTGCTTCTATTGTTTGTAGCTGTGTTGTGGTGGACTTCAGTTGTGGTATTGCGCTTGATACATGGGTGTTGGGGCTAAAGCGGATCAGCTGCTGACGCGCGTTTGGTTCCGGTGAAGGTTGGCTGTGAGTTCGGTTGACTGTTGTGTGGCTGGTATATCATTTTTTTGATGTTGTTATCTTAATTTATGTAGTTAATATTATTTCGTGCATGACTATTGTTTTTGTGTTTGTTTTTGGTGTTAATATTATTGTGCATGAATAATGTAGTGATTATAATTGATTTATCTTTCCTGTTTGTATTGTAGCAGGAAATAGTTTTCTGTGCATGTACATTTTTGGTTGTTATTTGCTCGTAAATTTGTTTAATTTTGGGACTAGTTTCCCCGCGTTCTTGTGAATATGGTTATGACTGTTATTTTGTTTGGGATTGTGTTCGCTTATTTGCTGTGTGTATTTGTTTTTTTTTGCTGTAGCTGCAGATAGTTGATTCTTGAGTTTGCATACGGCTTATTGTATCGTATTCATTGTTAGTGGCTGAGTGTATTAAAAAATTTTTTTTTTTAAGATGATGGGTTTTCCATAAAGTTTAGTTACTGCTGATGTGTTTTTAAAGGAGAAGTATTATGAAAAAGGTGTTTTTATGAATTTGTTATTTAGTTATTATAGGTGTGTTATCGCCTGCGTGTATTTTGTGTGTAATTATTAGTGTAATTAGCGATCTATCAAAGCTTTGGTGAGTTATGAGCTTGTTTGCATATGTAAACATTGTGTTTGGCTGTAGCATGCGTTTAGTTTAGTAGTTAATATGGTTATGTAGATTGGAAATATTTATGTATGCTTTAGGCTTTTAGGAGTGTTATTCTGATGGCAGTAAGTGTAGATTTTTTAATAAAATAATTATTTTCTGTTTTGAAGTAGTGAGTTCTTTCAGTTGTTGGTATTAAGATGCTGTGCTAGCGTGCCTTGTTTGATTTTATTAGGTGAAGGTCGTTTAGAATTTGCCAATTAATTTATTGTTAGTTTGCACGATTCACTTAGTTTATATAAAAATTAATGTTAGTTGCATTGTTGTTTCATTTTTTTTTTTAAACTATATTATTTATTTATTAAGGTTGTTTTGTTTCATTTCAGATTTTCCGCATTAGAATGATCGATGTATATCGGTAAAGAAAGCTGAATATGTTCAATATCTTATTGCACACTTACGTAATTGGAGAATTTAGGCTACTATTGCACATTTGTGAGTTTGTAATTTGTGTGATTAAAAGGTGAGTGAGGATTGATTATCGTTTTTAGTATATTGTTTATTAATTGGTGTTGTTTTATCTAGGTTGTGGTCTTGGATTAATACTGCCATAAGGTATATTTGGATTGAGTGTGCTGGTTTTGCAGGAAGGCCCGAACTATGTGTGCATTGATTTTTTTTTTTTTAATATATTATAGTATTTATTATTATAAGTTGGACGCGTAAGTGTGTTGCTCGTGTACTAATGGCGGTGGACATTGGAGGAAAATAACTGGATTCATGCTTTAGATAAGTTTTGACATGTTTTAGCCCAATATGAGTGATACTTTGTGTCATGATTTTTAGGTGTTGCTGCTGCAGGATTAACGAGCTTTTGCTGCCCAGGACATAACTGGCATATCCCTGACGACTGGTGATGGAGGCGTTCATTAGGTCGATCAACTAGCATAGTGTGGTCGTGCAGTTTGAGAATGCTGGATATTGCAGTGATTAATGAAGGTGCGTATGAGTGCAAATTTTATTGACTGAGATTTGAGGATGTGTTCGTTTGTGTGATGTGTGTGTTGGTGTAGTTGCCGTGTTGGTAGAATTTGAGTTTGAGTGTGTGTCTGTAGTAGTTATTGATGTAGTAATTTGCTGGTTTGTGTTGGTTTGGTTTGGTTGAGCGTGGTGCGAGTGCTTTGTTTACTGCCATTAGACGCATACTGTAGATTTTTGGAGATGTTATTGTTGCCTTTTGAAGTATAAGTTCGCCATGGTATTTATTTGTAAACTGTCGTTAACTGTGGCTATCTTTCGCATGTATGTGTATATGATTTTGGTAAAACTGCCTTTGATGTGCGCTGATTCAGTGTTGTTTTTTATTACAGGTGCTGTTGCAGACGTGGTAAGGACGCTGGTTTTCCGTGCTGGGGTTGGAGTTTTTCCGGTTGATGGATGTGATGGTTCTATACTCCAGGTGTTGATGCAGGTGAGGCAGTTCTCCTAGCTGGGATCACTGATGCAGGTATTCTTCGAGTAATCGGCAATGTTATCGCCTCTTACGGACGTAGTTTAGTGCGTTAGTGATTAAGGATGTGCGTTAGTCAGCCTAGGTTTGATAGTGTTATTTTGGCTTGATTTGTTTACTATAGGTTAGATTAAGTTGGCAGTGTAATTATTAAAATTAGGAAGGAAGTGCCAATATAGCTAGTTTTATAAAAAATTTTTTAAAAGTGCCAGTATAGCTAATTTGCAAATATGAATCTTCTTTAAGGTGATAGATCGAGTCTAGTTTTCCTATTAATAGAATTGAGTTTGTGTAGTAACACGAAGTTCGTTTATGCCTGTGCCTTATATATTCTCTTGTGTTTCGTTTTGCGCTGGCTAAGAATATTTGTTTTCGTGTTATTGTTATACAAGGTTCGAGTGTTTTGCAGGCCCTGTATTTTATTGTATTACTTTGGTTATTATGCTTTTGAGTGAAAGTTCAATTATCTAGTTAGATCTATAATTGCGGGCGCTGTTGTATTTATTCGGCTGTTTAAGAATTGTTTTGTTATTGTATGAGAAGTGCAATAGTTTGAAGTAAATGCTTGGATGCTCTTTTTTTTTTAGAAGAAAGAAAATAGGTTTTTTATTTTTTTGTTTTTCCCTAGCGAGGCGTAGCTCATGTTTGTAGGCATAGAACCTAGTGAGATTGGTTCAATATCCTAAGTATTATTTTTAAAGTATGTTTAATGAATCTATAATAAATTCAAATAAATATGCATGCACGTTCTCACACTTAGTCTTTCATAATTAGTCGAAAATACACAAAGATATTAAAATACACATGCGTATGTATATTCATATAATCATACCTATGCATATACGCGCATACACACATATATAACAATTATATATACATGAAAAACACGCATGCATATTTACATTCCTTTGCGTATTTTAGTTTATATAGCATTGGTTTGGTAGACGTAGTGTTGTTGAAATGACAAATGAGGACAATATTGTTACCGCGGAATTTGATTGATTTGTTGATTTTCCAGATTTGAAGAAAATTGATTATGATTATAACTTGCTGCTGCAACCCAATTTAAATTAGTTAATCAGTAGGAATTAGGTTAAGCTTTAGGCAATATAGGTGCCTGCTGCCTAGTTTTAATTAGTTAATAATAAGTAGGAGTTGAGTTAAGCTTTAAGTAATATAGATCCCATACTGCCTAGTTTAATGCAATGCCCTGCTAGTAAAAGCTGAGGGTAGGATTGACGAGCCCTATACCAAGAAGGAAATTTCCGACTACAACCACATATTGCAATGTGAGTTGGAGAAGGAAAGCAATTTTCGACTAGATCGCTGGAAATTGGCGTCATCCCGATCTATACTGGGCAGGAGCAGCATCCCCATTTTGGAACATTTGCCAGAGGCGAACGCCTCCATTGACGTAACGCCCCAAAAACACAAATGGAGAATGACAATTTTGTTGCCGCGGAAATGTCGGACGGTTGGATTGAGGAAGCTCCCCAATCCCTCGACACTGAATTGGCATCGTTTGATGAATTTTTCCAGTAAGCCCGAGGTTCCGGGAAACAATTCCTCGGGAGTATTTTCCTGCGTCTCAGACTTACTAAAAGATGATGAAAAATTAAATGTCGAAGCCATCACGG
This sequence comes from Zaprionus africanus, assembly GCA_018151435.1. Lineage (NCBI taxonomy): Eukaryota > Metazoa > Arthropoda > Insecta > Diptera > Drosophilidae > Zaprionus > Zaprionus africanus. Next base: position 4,944 of record JAECXB010000374.1, on the reverse strand, counting down.
ACTGATTTCTGGGAGCGCGTAAAGGGCTGGAAAATATTGATCTGTTCTTTTAATTCAATTCAGTAGTTTGATACGAGACTATTTTTATATATTAGCATGGTAGAATTATGTATCTTTGTTTTTTTTATTTTTTGTGTAGTATAAGTGATTCATTAGAATAGGTGACTTAGTTTGTTGATTTCCCAAAGTTGAAGAAAATTGATTATGATAATTATTTGCAACTGCTGCCTAGTTTTAATTAGCTAGTAAGTAGGAATTAAGTTAAGCATTAAGTAATATGGGTCCCTGCAGCCTAATTTTAGCTAGTTAATAAGTAGGAGTTAAGTTAGGCTTTAAGTAATACAGAACCCTGCTGCCTAGTTTTAATTAGTTAATAATAAGTAGGAGTTAAGTTAAGCTTTAAGTAATATAGATCCCATACTGCCTAGTTTAATGCAATGCCCTGCTAGTAAAAGCTGAGGGTGGGATTGACGAGCCCTATACCAAAAAGGAAATTTCCGACTACAACCACATATTGCAATGTGAGTTGGAGAAGGAAAACAATTTTCGACTAGATCGCTGGAAATTGGCGTCATCCCGATCTATACTGGGCAGGAGCAGCACCCCCATTTTGGAACATTTGCCAGAGGCGAACGCCTCCATTGACGTAACGCCCCAAAAACACAAATGGAGAATGACAATTTTGTTGCCGCGGAAATGTCGGACGGTTGGATTGAGGAAGCTCCTCAATCCCTCGACACTGAATTGGCATCGTTTGATGAGTTTTTCCAGTAAGCCCGAGGTTCAGGGAAACACTTCCTCGGGAGTATTTTCCTGCGTCTCAGACTTACTAAAAGATGATGAAAAATTAAATGTCGAAGCCATCACGGACTGGTTTCTGGGAGCGTGTAAAGGGCTGGAAAATATTGATCTGTTCTTTTAATTCAATTCAGTAGTTTGATACGAGACTATTTTTATATATTAGCATGGTAGAATTATGTTATCTTTGTTTTTTTTTTTTTTTGTGTAGTATAAGTGATTCATTAGAATAGGTGACTTAGTTTGTTGATTTCCCAAAGTTGAAGAAAATTGATTATGATAATTATTTGCAACTGCTGCCTAGTTTTAATTAGCTAGTAAGTAGGAATTAAGTTAAGCTTTAAGTAATATGGGTCCCTGCAGCATAATTTTAGCTAGTTAATAAGTAGGAGTTAAGTTAGGCTTTAAGTAATACAGATCCCTGCTGCCTAATATTAATTAGTTAATAATAAGTAGGTATTAAGTTAAGCTTTGAGTAATATAGATCCCATACTGCCTAGTTTAATGCAATGCCCTGTTAGTAAAAGCTGAGGGTAGGATTGTCGAGCCCTATGACGAAAAGGAAATTTCCGACTACAACCACATTTTGCAATGTGAGTTGGAGAAGGAAAACAATTTTCGACTAGATCGCTGGAAATTGGCGTCATCCCGATCTATACTGGGCAGGAGCAGCACCCCCATTTTGGAACATTTGCCAGAGGCGAATGCCTCTATTGACGTAACGCCCCAAAAAACACAAATGGATAATGACAATTTTGTTGCCGCGGAAATGTCGGACGGATGGATTGAGGAAGCTCCTTAGTCCCTCGACACTGAATTGGCATCGTTTGATGAATTTTTTCCAGTAAGCCCGATCTATACTGGGCAGGAGCATCACCCTTGTTTTGGAACATTTGTCACAGGCGCATAGATCTATTGGCGTGGTGCCCCAGAAAACACAAATGGCAAATGAGGACAATATTGTTGTCGCGGAAATGTCAGACGGATGGATTGAGGGAGCTCCTCAATCTCCCAATACGGGAATGGAATATGTTTGATGAATTTTTCAGTAAGCCTGAATTGCAGGGAGACACTTCATCGGGAGTATTTTCCTGCGCCTCAGACCTACCTGAGGGATGATGAAAAATTAAATAATGAAGCCATCAAGGATTGGTTTCTGGGAGCGCGTAGGCAGCTAGGAAATATTGAACTATTCCTTTGATTCAATTTAGTAATTAGATACAAGTTTATTTTTATATTTGCATGGAAGGACGATGTTGTCTTTGTTTTTTTTTAGTTTTGAGTAGTATAAGTATTTTTTTTGAATAGGTGACTTAATTTGTTGATTTTCCAAAGTAGAAGAAAGTGATTATGATTATAAATAGCTGCTACTGTCTAATTATAATTAGTTAATAAGTGAAGATTAGATTTAGTTGTAAGTATTATAGGTCCCTATTAGAAGGTGTAAGTTTGTTTTACAAAAGCAGTGGAGGCATCAGTTGTTTATTTGTTGTTTGTTGCTTTTAATGATTATGTATTGATGGCTGTCTGATACTTGTTTCTTTTTTGTTTTCAGAATTAGTGGATTATCGTGGACTTTGACTGTTGGAGGCTACTATAGCTTGCAGCTGCTGCCTAATTTTAATTAGTTAATAAGTGGAAATGAGTTAGGCTATAAATAATATAGATCCCTAGTAGAAGGTGTACGTTTATTTAGTTATTTGTTATCGGTGTAAGAAAGTATTGTTCTATTTTAGGTTAAATACAGTGGAGATGTAGAAATGATTCAGTTTTCGACGAGTTCCGAAACACGGTCCTCGTCCTTTAAATCGTTTGCCAACGACATTGAAATGGCAGGTGAGGAAGATATTGTTCCCACGAAAATGTCAGACGGTAAGGAGTGGGTTGAGAAAGCTCTTGAATCTCTTGGTATGTAATTAGCATTGTATGATGAATTTTTCAGAAATCCCGAAATGCAGAGAAATATCTCCCTGCGTTTCAGACTTACTGAAAGAAGATGAAACATTAGATGATGAAGCCATCACGGACTGCTTTCTGGGAGCACGTAAAGAGCTGGGAAATATTGAACTATTCTTTTAGTTTAATTCAATAATTTGCATGGCAATTGGATGAAAAATAAGAAAAAGGCAGAGCATGTCTAAACAGTGGGGCAAAGTTCTTGGTTCACAGAATAAATTGATTGGACTGAAGATTACAGACTAGTACCATCATGTCCCACTGTGATCTTGGTTTCTATATGTATATTGTGTATCTTCCGTTGTTTCTTTTATGTTTTCAGAACTATTGGATGCCCGTACGCTTTTTGACTGATGGAGAATATTATAACTTGCTGTGGCTGCCTAATTCTAATTAATTGATAAGAAATAATTAAGCTAGATTATTTAGTGTTAGGGTTTTTCAGGTTTTTGCGTAGATTTTTTTTTGCAAAGTATATTTATAAATTACGAATTTATAAATATATATGTAATCGTATTCACACACTTGGCACACATATGTAAACAATTATACACCAGATATTTGAATGCACATGTGCATGTATGTTCACATGTACATACTCATGTAATATACGTGCATACACACATATTTTAATAAATATATACACAGAAGAACACACACATGCGTATTTATAATCTTTTGCGTATTTTGATTTATTTAGCGTTGATTTGTTTGGCGTAGTTATGCATTGTATATGGATTTGAATCAAATTGGCTAGGGTGTTCAATTCCATTGTTCCACAAGAGTTGCTAATTTATATCGATTAATCGTCGAATGATATACCATCTCTTGTTTACTTTTGTAATTTTGAGCTTTAGTTTGCATTACAAACGAGGATAAGTTTAGATATTTACGGGTGTGCTGCATAAGAATTACGAATATGTGTTTTTTTTTTATTTTTTTGGTGACTATTATTTTTTGAATGTGCGTTAGGATGGTGTTGGCGATTGTGAAATAAAAGAATTCGTGTGCGTATAATTTGCAAATGTTGCTGGAGTAGCGTGCTAAGTGTAGAGGCAACGGAAGACTTATTTTTTTTTGCCGTTTTAACTTTGCCTGTTAATAATCATTTTAGTATGACTTGCGCTGTTGTATAAGGAAGTGACGTGGAACTAAACTTTAAATTGACTGGATTTATCGGGTTTGTGTTTTGTGTATTGAGTTCCGGTAAGTGATTGGATTTTAATTAATTGACGAGGGTGTTTTATTAAAATTTATTTAGGTTCGCTAGTTTATTTGTTTTGCTTAGTTTGTGAGTGTATCGCTATAGTTTTGCATTTTGGGGATGAGTTATTTGCAACTATTTTATTACAGTCTACCTGTATGGAGCTCTGAGTGTGGGAGTTTAGTAGGAAGCTGACATTGAATTGGCTGGATACAATCTGTCTTATGATTTAAAACAAAAGATCAGATAAGTAATTTTAAATTTTTAACAGCTAAGAGGGTTGATTCTTTGTGCTTGTATTCAACAGGTGTGCGTTCCTGAGGAAATTAGGACCCTATTGGAATTTGTAAGTTTATTTTATTTATATTTGGTATTGCATGCGAGTAATTAATAGATTTTTGAGATTCAACAGGTGTAAATTTCTGTGGATTATGGGACCGTACTGGAAATTGTAAGTTTATTTTAATTATATTTAGTTTTGAATACGAGTGATTAATAAATACTTATTTACAGGTATATATGGATTCTTGTTTTTAACATCGTGGCTCGCGATGAAGGCATCGGTTACTTTTTTAAAATATTTGTTGATTTTAATGTTTATATGTAGGTGGCTGATGCTTGTCTCTTTTATGTTTTCAGAGCTATTGGACACTCGTGGACTTCAACAGATGGAGGCTATTTTAAACTGCTGCTGCTGCCTAGTTTTAGTTAATTATTAAGTAATAATTAAGTTAAGTTATTTAGTGTTTAAGTTGTTAGGGATTTTAGCTATTCGAGGTTCTCCTAGGCATAAATATGTAGGCTCTGACAGTATAGTTGCGGTGGTTGTTGCTGTATTGTTTGTAAGTTATTGGACACGCAGCTTTGTTTGCTGTGTTTTTATAGGAACTGATTGTATGTATGGATGTTGGGTTGTGTGATAGTGTGGGCTTAGTTATGGTTTATATTATTATTGTTGTTGTTCTGAGTTCTGTTGTTGATGTTGT
>JAECXB010000373.1:0-69600 GCA_018151435.1 Zaprionus africanus | reverse complement strand
GTGCGATGGGTTCCATTAAATGTTTTGAATACAGCTGTAACACTCGTCTTCCTTTCAATTTGTTGTGAGTTGATTGTACTCTCACGATAATAATCTATTCCTTTGTGCTGTAATCAACCGATATTATCATATATGTACTGTATGTTTATTTGACCAACAATGAGTCATTGAAGTTCACCTGTCTGGTTTACAAGATATTCTTATAGTCGGGTCTTAACTCTAGCGAACTATGTGGCAAACAAGTTGAATGTAGGAAAAATACCAACAAAAGTGATATAATATACTTTGTGGGGTCTCCCACGCCTCCTTCTGCCTCCCTTTTTTGACCATTTTCAACGGTCGAAGGTTATAAAAATGTGTATATTCGGAACCCGGGGGCTCCTGCCAGTTGAGAGCCCTCGTGCACCGCACATTCTGCACACACCTAACTACTGGCCTGGCTAGCGTGAAATCCACAAGGTATTTGTTTTTGTCTTTAAAGATCTAAAAAACTTGAGTATTTATAATTCACTGAGTAGATATATTTCTATTCATAATTATATTACATTTTAAGGGTAAATTTAAAATATCGAAATCAAATTGTGTAAAAAATAATTTATTTTGTTTTGGAGCTTGTATATATTGACTAAATTTGTAAATAAAAAATAAAAAATATAGTATACAAAATAATCCTTTTAAAACATGCCACATGTTTTCAATCAGGATAATCATTTTTGCCCCAGGTGCGTCAATCTCTTAGCTCTCGATGTCGAAGCACAAAATTGACTTCAGGGTGCCAGCGCGATGGCCGAAGCATTTGCTTGTTGTCAAACTTCACAAGCGACGTAACATACATACATATATATCGTGTATGAATGTATGTGTTGCTTGCATATGGGCGAGTAGTTTCTGCTGTTTGAGTACTTAAAGTACTCGCCTCATGCGTTCGGCTTATTTTGACCCCAGGACCCGAAGGGTTTTCCGAGTGAGCGATCGGCTCTCATTGTTACCAACCCAGAAGCAGCGAACACCGGTATCAATTCAGTCGCGCAACGACAGCCAAACGATTGGCAGGCAAATGCTTCGGCCAGCGCGGTGGCAGCCTGAAGTCAATTTTGTGTTTCGGCTCATAAAGTAATATAATTTTCTGGTTAAGGTTAAATAGCTGCCTACATCTCCGATTTTACTGATAGGACTATATTTATTATGAATTTAGGTGAAAGGATTATTTGGCGGTCGCTTCTAGTTTTTTAAATTGAATTTTTAAAATAATTAATTTTACATGTACTTTGTTGTTGGCTAATTCTGGGTGAAACGTCACAACGATGCGCACTGTGTCCCACAAGCGACTTATCTCAAACGAAATGTTATTTATACACAATAATATATTATTTAGTGAGTTGCATATTGGGTGAGAATTTTGGAGCATGCAACGAGAACTCCTTGGTCGGTAGACTGGCGTTCACGAAGATGTGAAAAAGTTCAATATATTTTTAGATTTTGTGATATGTGAGGCAAAAAGATTTTTTTGAGCTTGGGAGTAGAGCGCCGCGAATTTCTTTTTCAAAAATTTTTTTGCATGCAGCGCACTATTTCCCAATACTTCAAATTTTTTTGCTTGCCCACTTTTCATTTCAAATGAATCGGTTTTGGACCAAATATGGAAGAAGTAAGGAGAAAACTGTCAGAGAACACTTTGAATGGCTTAACAAAGAGGAAAGCATTTCATTCCTTCACTTTGTTCTCAATTGAAATCGAAGATTTTAAAATTTTCACCATTTTCTGCATGTCAAAACGAAAAATTAATATTTTCGAAAAAGCATAAGTTTTTTATATATTGTATTTCTATTATATACGAGTAAGCTTTATCGGAGTTAACGATTAATCGATGTTTAAAGACAAGTTAAGAAGTTCCGATAGTTGTTCATCTATTTTGGGAATCATCGTGTAATTAGAACGATAGAATAAGAGTTAAGGCAATTGTTATCGAAGATCGACACATTCAATAAGAGAAGCGCTGGTGCTTAAATGACGCATTAAGGAAAAAAGTGTAATTTAATAATCAAAATAATTTAATAAACTTCATGCAACACTTCTAAAGAAATAATATAAGAAATGAGCAAAAATGAGTACAGTACTCATTGTACGCATTTTACTGGTGAACAATGACTGAGTTATTCTTTTTGCCCATTTGGTTGTTTTCTTATCCAGTGTCTGCGCCTCGCCCGTCTCCTGTGCGGAGAGACAGTAAAGTTCGGTGTAGTACCACAAAGTGGGCACATACTCCTCCTCCCCTTCCGCGCCACCCCAGTTCGCGACCGTACGAGGTGCGCAGATTGTTTATTTTGCGCTTGAGCATGTGTATGTCAGAACTGGGATAGTCATGGCGCATATGTTGCAGGAGGCGCTCGTAGGCTTTTCCTTCAGAGTGCGGTTCCGATACTGCGGCGAATTGGTTAGCCACAATTCCGGCATGGAGCGATAGAGTTGAAAGAACTCCATCCAGAATCTTGATTTGAGCACCTGATGTGACATCACGAGGTCTGCGTGCGACGCCATCGAACGTGTGCGTCGTGCAAGCAAACCTCCTCTCTCTCACTCTCAAACAGACAGACTTGCACAACTAACAGAACGAATTGAGTTGACTCTCCTCACCAGGCTTGCCAAGTCAAAATTTGAAAATTGCGTAGGCTGGCTCCAAAATCTACGTGTTTTTCCGTAGCACAATTTTGTTGAAACACGTAGATCTACGCACTTTTTTTTTAAATTAATAACAATAAAAAAAATGAATAAAACAATAAATGTTTAAATTAACTGTCTTTGAACTTCATTGTTATTAATTTCTTTTCACTTTATAAAAAGAAAATTAAATTTTTTAAATTGCTTATACACATTAATGTATAAGTTTTATCATAATTTATAAATGTTTTTATTAAAGTATTTTTTATGGTTTTCAGAAGGCAATGATAGCAAAAAAGCACATGGACACACGACACAAACGTGACATTTTATTTTATACATTTTATTATTATTCCGTAAAAATTTAATTTAAAATTCAGCTAAAATAAACACATAATAAAAGTTAATAATGTGAACAGTTCTTATTAAAATAAGGCAAAACTAAAAAAAAAAAATGTATGAATATACAAAAAATAAATAAATACCTACTTTGAAAAATGCCTGATTTGAGAGGAAGAACCCTAGTTGACAGCAGAATTTGTACCATGGATATCTTCGACAGCTAGTCACGCTATGATAGTGAAAATTTATGGAAATTATATATAACATTTACGACTTATTTCTTTTTTAGGCCATGGATTGTAAAAAAATTCATGTCGGAACGCAAATGTGCGTAACAGGCAGAAGGAGGCTTCTCCGACCCCATAAACTATATATATTCTGAATCAGTATCAACAGCCGAGTCGATTGAGCCATGTCTGTCTGTCCGCCTGTATGAACGCCTGGATCTCAGCAACTATAAGAGCCAGAGCCATGAAATTTTGTTAAAACATTCGTGTATATTCAGGCTTCTCAACGTTTTTTTTAAATTTGGCCACGCCCCTTCCCGCCTCTGTAAATTAGTAATAATAATTTAATATACACAATATACACCCAACAACAAAAGTTTTACATCTCACATAACAAATACCTTTCCACGGGTGTTTTCTGAAAATTTCATTGAGATCGGACTAAAAGCAAGTGAGATGTGATCCGAATTAAACTCATATGAACCATTTATACTTAAACAGACCTTAATTACCCACGCATACCGAAGTTCAAATCTAGCGTCGGACAGACAGCATTTTTTCGCGTTTGTGCGTGCGAGAGTTCAATTCCTACCCGCGGCTGGTGCGACTTTTTATTTTAATTATCTTTATTTTGGTTTTTTTATTTTTATAAACAAAAAGGAAAACAAAAACTACAGTTATTTAATTAATTATCAATAAAAATAGTTTTCAAAAATTTGGTATCATATTTTTATGCAATATTTAAGACAATCAATAATATACGAATGTTAGAGCGGGACGCCGATACATGCATGTCTGCATTTGCACATTTATGTTTCGGCGTCCCGCTCTAAAACACATCAATTGCCATATTCGGCACACACACGCAACTGTATGATATGTGCAACATTCGGCAAAGTTTATAAAAGTGTTCTAATTAAATATGTTGCGTACCAAAAAAATTAAAAATTATTGTATGTTAAGCTTTTAAATTATTTAATAGAAAGGAAAGAAGAAAAACATCCCTGTAGTACTGGCGACTAGTTCGGAGCTGGTGAAATAAGTACTCACAAAAGGGCTAGGGCTACTTATTTTACACACCCTAAGCAATGTACCATATTTTATCATTTCGTTTTTTTTATGAAAAGTACGGAAACAGGGTCAATCGCCACCACATCGTTTACCAGTAAGTAGATAAAAGGGTACCCATGATTGGAGTACTTATTAGCTACTACAATTGACTACCCCTGTTTAGAGAACTTAAGTAGGTACGCATGAATGTGTTAGAGAAAAAAGTACCTACAATAAGAGTACTTACGAAGGTACCCCTGAAAGGATAGGTGAAAAGAGTACCCATGACTAGAGTACTTACATATGTATATACCCATGAATAGGTGGGTGGGAAGAGTACCCATAACTAGAGTAGTTACCTGTCTAGTCATAAATACGTTGGTGAAAAGAGTACCCATTAATTGGTGGGCCGAAAGAGAGAGTACCCATGAATGGGTTGGTGAAAAGAGTACCCATGACTAGAGTAGTTATTAATGTACTCATAAATAGGTGTACTAAAAGACTACCCATAATTAAAATAAAATGAATAAAATAATGAACCATGTATTAGATTTTTTGTTTATTTACAGCTTTAAGTTTATATTATATTTTCAATTCATTTATTTTTGGTGCAGCTTGCGTTATTAAAATAACGCTTTTTTTTGCAGCTGCAAGGCCTTTCGGAGCTGGTCCTCAGCTGACCCATTGTCCGTCCCGGTATTTATTGCATCTGAGAGTAAAAAAATAATCACTTTTAATTGAGCAATGTAAGTTAGCTAGCTTGTTCTGCCGACAGATGGCGCTGACAAATGAGTTGTGTGTCTGTTCTGATTTATTGTCAGCGCCATCTATCGTCTGGCGAGACGATGTATGTGTTAATTATACCTGCCAAGCAAAACTTTATAAAAACTACTTCGATTTTTTAAGGCACCTTTGCCTTGAACGCCATCAACGTTGTAGGCCAGTACAACCGTATTAGTCGTAATATTTTTTAATTTTTTAAAATACCGCCTGGCATTATTAACATTTTGATTATCTCAATCTATAGAAAATAGAGATAAATTCTAATTAGAGACAAATTTTAAAATATCTCCTACTTACATTTAACTCTCGATTAGTGCTGTTTATTTCAGCATTAATAGCATATAATTCTTCTTCGGTGTTTATTGGGAACTTTGCAACGTGGTTCCCCCAGAGGCCAAAATTCAAAAAATATGAATCAGAATAGATTAGCGCAAAAAGTAAACAAATCATCTCTAAAATGTCCAGACAATTCAAGACAAAACCGGTTTTTCTAGAAAGCTAACGGTACTTTCTAAAAATAGAATTGAAGTTGCGAGCACCAGCTCATTTGCGAAGCGTAGTTGGACGAATTGCATTCTTCTTGATAACAAAGCGAACTTCATAGAAGGAAAACGTCAGTAATACTTATCTGATTGACATAATTTAAAATGCAGTTGAAATTTGAAGGTATTTACTTTTATAAATTCTTTATATTAAGTTAATTTCATTAATTTAACATTTTTTTGTAATTATATTTGATTTAACCTTTTTTGTGTATTTTGTGAACGTCTTTTTTATGTTTACGTAATGTTTTAGTTGTGTTTCGTCGAAACTCCGTAGGTAGTCGCGGATTCATCGCCGTCGCATTAACATAAAACTCTCGAACCAGAGTCATGAAGCCGCTGTAGTCGAGATTCTGACCGTACAGCATTGTGCTTGCGGTTGTGGCTTGGCAAGGACCTTCGTATAACGGTTCGTCTATACGAACTTGCTCAACGGTGGTGGCTTTAGGCTCTTCACCTCGCCCGTTGTTGTTGTTCCTGTTTCTGCCTGTATTATTATTAATTTTATTTTGGGCTGGACGGGGCTGTTGCTGTGCTTGTAAACGTTCCATTGCACGTTGAAAGCCGGCTCCGATTGTTGAGCCCAGGATGGACCAGCTCGATCTTGGTTGTAGTTCAACATCCTATCGTAGTCCCTACGCCTTGGTTGTCTAGGCCGGGATTGTTGTTGGGGTGCGGGTGTTCCACGCGAATAATCTTTTGATTATTATTATTTTTAAACGCCATAATTGCAAAAGTAATAAAATCACAATAAAAGAATGTTTATGTCATTGTATTAAAGAGTTTCTTGAGGTAATAAAACTGTTTGAGAATTTTGCGGAAAGTTGCGGATGTGCTTGTTATCGTTAATATACTTACCCAATATCTTATTTTTTCAAGGTCAAATTTGCCAACGAAGTCTCTGTTATGCCTTTTTATTGTGCTGACTGTGAGATTTTGTCTTTCGTGTATGTGTAAAATTTACAACGCTCATTAAATTAATTATTTTGTCATATTTTCTGTGTAAATTCGATTTAGCTTTAGACGGCGATTTGTATCAGTGTGTGGTTGAACGCCATCACATTTTTAATTTATGGTGCACAAAAAAGGGTATATATACAGAAAAATACAAGAAATTATCACTGCTGTACGAATGCAGTTGAATGTAATTGAATCAACCGAACATACGAGTATATTAGTGTTTATTGGACACGCTATGATCGAAAAAAATAGTCAGTACTCAAATATAAGTCTGATTGGCTGGATCAAAACGAATCAATTCCAGTAAAAGCATCTCTAAACGAGTAAGAAAAGCAACAGTCGAGCGGCACGCGACAGTGGGATACCCTTCGACCTTTTTGAAACGTAGAGTCAATAATTGTACAATACTTCTACTTAATAGAAATATCGTAACGTAAGCCTTTATATGCGTCTGTGTATGAATACGTGTATATGCGTGCATCATTTGATTGGTCAAGCACAAATGTATGTATGTGTGTGTGTTCGTTTGAATGCAAAAAATGCGTGTGCATAGAAAAGAAGAGAAGAACAACAGATGGCGCTACGCGCTCGCATTCTCTTTCCTTTTCTTTCCTTCATGAGCATTGCAATGACGTCACAGCTTGCTGGTCTGTATACAAAATCAAAGCGAACAAGGTGTTTGCTTAATAAGTTCTGTGTTTGTTGTCCGATCAGATTGGAATTTTGACGTTAAATTGGCATTATAATTAGATAAGTATAGTCTTACTCAGAATGTTGTATCTTTTATATGTCGCTCGCAAATCAGCTTAAGAGATGAAATTATTGATTTGCGTGGGCGGGGGGCGTGGCACCCAACATTTGAAATAAACTTCACCTGTCCCGGATCAACAGAAACCTTCATGCCAAATTTGGTGTCTCTAGCTTTTATAATAGCTGAGATCTGTGTGTTCATCCGGACATCCAGACATCCAGACATCCGGACAGACAGACAGACATGGCTTAATCGACTTGGCTAGTGATCCTGAGCAAGAATATATATACTTTGTGGGGTCTCCCACGCCTCCCTTCTGCCTCCTTACATACATTTGCACAAAGTTAGTATACCCTTTTTTGACCATTTTCAATGGTCGAAGGGTATAAAAATATCACCAAAGGGTACAAAGTCCTCATCGTGGAAGTCAAAAACTTGATTTTGAGGAATCCTCGGCGAGAACAAAGCGACGACGTATAGCTCATCTGGCCGAATTAGATGAGTCTGCTTTTTCTTCGTTACGCAATGAATGTGAGATGAAAAATGTACTGCTAGCAGTACACCTCCCGATGAGGTAATTTCGCTATTAACGGAGATCGCTATGTCTAAAAACCAATATTTGATTATCAGAAACTTTGTGAACAGCAAAATATCCTTTGATACTTTTCCATGTTATAAACGTATATTAGATTCAAATAAAAATAAAAAGAGGTACCCTGAAAACATATCTGCAGACGAATCTCACGCTGAAGTTAAATTACAAAGTTTGTTAGATAATACAGCGTCGAGTATCTTAGAGCTACAAGCTAATGTTGTGGAAACAGTCAATGACGATTCTATTGAAAATTTGGTGTTAATTGGAAAATGGGGATTTGATGGAAGTACAGGTCATAGTGAATACAAACAAAAATTGTTCAATAATGATTTAGATGACAAAAGCTTGTTTGTGAACTAATTTCAAAATCTGGCAATAAAATAATTTGGAAAAATCCCCGGCCCACCTTAACGCGTTACTGCAGACCAATTCGTTTCCAGTTCCAAAAAGAGACAAGTCAACTTTCTATTAATGAGGAGAAAAATTTTAAAGGAAAAATTAACCTTCTAAAGCGGTCAGTGATTTTTGTTCATAATAGAAAGATAATCGTTGAACATAGTTTACAACTGACTATGGAGGATGGAAATGTATGTAATGCCTAAACTGAGTCATCGTCTGCCAAATGTTACATATGTGGTACAAATCCAAAAGAAATGATCTATTTGGACAAATGTTTAAACAAAGTTGTAAACAAAGAACATTTCGAGTTTGGTCTTTCTCCCGGTTCTTTGAATACTTTTTACATATTTCTTACAAGTCCACCGTCAAGATGTGGCAGGTTAGAGATTTGGAAAAAATTGGAAATAATGGAAAGAAAGCAAAATATGCAAAAGGAATTTCGCGATAAAATGGGATTAATAGTTGACAAGCCTAGAGATGGGGTGGATGATCATCAAACGGCGGAAGTGTCGCTAGATAATTCTTTTCTAAACCAAAATTGACATTTGATATAACAGGAATAGATGAAAACTTGATCCATCGTTGTGCCACTATACTTCAAGCTATTGCATCGGGCTACAAAATTAATGCCAATAAATTTAATGAATACGCTTTAGAAACTGCCAAGCAACTGATAAAAAAATATTCATGGTACTATTTGACGGCTACAGTTCATAAGGTGTCAATTCATGGATCTGCAATTGTAGAACATGCAATTTTATCAATTGGAGAGCTTTCCGAGGAAGCTGCGGAATCCAACAACAAAGAAATTAAAAAATGTAGACTTTATCACAGCCGGAAAATGTCACGGATTATTAAAAACATAAGTCAACTTTGCTTGAATCTGTTCATAGTTTGCTAGAGGAGACATTGTAAAATTAATAATAAAGAATTCAATTAATTTATAATATGAATATTTATATTTTTCATTAGTTTTTTTCACACAAGGAAAATAGCGAAGAAGAGAGAAGAATAAGTAAAGTATATATATTTGTCTTTTTTTTAGATATTATTTTTTATTAATCTTAAATCACTAGGAATCGTTCAGTTCCTTCTGAACTTAACCAAACGTGTGGCTTAAAATAAAGTAATGGGAAAAAAATTCCAAAATATAATATATACCAATGTACACTAAGGGATTAAGCTATCTTACGACTAACGAGTTCATGCGGATGGATTCTTTTTAGACGTCGGAGGGAAATGGGGTCGACGAGTTCATTCGCCAACGTGTTCGGATGGGTGGTAAGTTTGTCGGCATATCGGCTGCTGTGGAAATTAATTTGATCTCCCAATGGGACAACTTTTTAAGTCCCTTTCGATGACTCTGTTACTTACGTACCAGGATAGCCCAGATGCGTGTCGTGCCGCTCGCGATTGTATGACTCTAAGCCTATTAAGCTGAGTCTTGGAGGCAGTACCCCACACTTGGATGGCGTAGGGCAGCGTTGGACGTAATATGGTTTTTATTAATAGAGAATTAGTTGCCATATATAGTTTTTTTGAGTGGAAAAGCCAGTCCAGTTTTTTGAGGTTCCCTGGCTTTAACTGCCGTGATATGGGCTTTCTAACTCAGCGTCCGATCAAGGTGAGCTCCGAGGTAGCAGTAGGATGAGACGTAGTTAATGATATCTCCGTTGAAGAAAAGACCTATGCAGGTTTGAGGTCGCAAGGTGAATGTAACACAGGCCGAATTCGTGCAATTAATGGCTATGTTCCATTTGGCCGTCCAATTCTCAAATGCATGCAGCCATTCCTGAACTGCGTTGGAAGCGTTTTGCAAAGATGAGTGCGGCGCAAGCATGGCGGTGTAAGTGGCCAGGAGCAGCTGAGCAGGGGACACTTCATCGGAGTTGTTGACGAGAGTTGGCATGTCAGCAGTGCACAGGGTATACAGGAAGGGTCCAAGCACACTTCCCTGTGGAACCCCTGCGTGAATGTATTCCAGAATAGACTGAGAGTCTCGTAATGCAACATTGAAGGTCCGGTCAGCAATAAAGGATCTGAGGATAGCATAATGGGGTGCTGGGAGGAGATCTTTTACCTTATATGACAGCCCTTCGTGTCACACCTTATCAAACGCTTGTTTTACGTCCAAGAATACGCCGACTGTGTAAAGCTTATGCTCAAAACCATGAGTGATTTACTTTACGAGCCGATGGATTTGTTCGGGGGAACCATGAGACTTCCTTATGCCGAACTGATGTTGTGGGATGTGTTCAGTTACTTTCGGCAAATCCATCAAACGAGTAAGCATAATTCTCTCAAGGGCTGTCTCTTGATGCCTCTCGTAAGCTTCCAAATTGAGAATCCACTATTACTATCTGGACCAGCACTCTCCAGCAAGGTATCCAAATTTGCCCTACGGTTATTGGCTAGGAAACGGTGCAGACGATTAGTAGTACTAGAATATTGCTGGTAAATGCTAGGATCTCCTGTCGCGATGTCTTCTGAGACGTCTTTTGTGGCTGAGCAGATCCCTGGCCTCCAAGCTCAAAATGGGAGATCTCCTTATGGCCGTGAAACCAACTTGGCGAGGGGATGGTGTAGCCTGCTTGCAGCTTCAATTATCGTAGATGTGAAGTAGTGAACGTACGCTTCCAGTCTACTGCAAGTTTCGATGGGGACTTTGAGTTCTACAGTGACCTCGATGTGTTCTTTAAAAAACCGAATGTTTGCTTGCGGGGGTAGCACTTTTGTAACACCTCTGAACGATTGGGCGTCTTCATTGAGCTCAAAGAGCAAAGGCAGATGGTCAGATGACAGCTCTGTCAGCACTCTCACCCTGATTTGTTGCTGTCTAATGCCTTTGGAGATCCCAAAATCTATGGCACTTGGAGAGGCTACGATAGGGGTAGCATGTGACTTCTCCAGTTTCAACGATGTCGATACGTTCTTCTGCCAGTACAGAATACAGCACCCTACCTGTGGTACACATCCTGTAGTTTCCCCACCATTTGTGTTTTGCGTTCCAATCACCTGCCGCAAGAAACTTTGCACCAAATTGTGTGATGAATTGACCAACCATTGCATCTGTCCATCTTAGAGTCGGAGGGCAGTATACTGAGGCAACATTGAAGTTTCCTCTGCTTGCTCAGCTGAATAACTACTGCCTGGATATGACTTTCCGAGAGAGTGGCGTATGTGGCGAATGGTTGATGAGAGATTGTTAATTTAACAAGGATCGCTGTACCTCTGTGTTTGGCTGTCATCCGGATGGTTGGCACTATGAAGTGTAAAGCCATAGACCCTGAAGGTGGACCGGGAGGAGAAGTGGGTTTCTGACAGCAGGAGGATGTCTATGTCGTGAAGCTCAAAAAAGCGAGGATTTCGTTGGTATTCGAAGAGGCCCCGTTGCAAATCCAAGCTGCTATTTTAAGAGGACCCATTATTAACGGCAGAGGGTGAAGTGCGGGTCTTTAAATGATGCTTACGACTGGAAGCTTCTTTTAGGTACTTAATGCAACCTTTAAAATTAGCTGCATGGGGCTCTCCACAGTGAGAGCAGCGTCTGGCATCATCTTGTTCGAGACCACACTCCGAAGTGGGGTGGTTTCTCCATATTCTCTACAAATAAAATGCCGAGAACAGTACGCCTTAGTGTAACCAGAGCCTTGGCACCATTGTACAGGCTCAGATTGTTTACGGGGTTTCTCCCTTGTCACTCTATGCTTGCAGACGACCGGAATATTCTTGACAAGCTTGTTATTTTCTGCTTTTTTAAGATCAATGAATCTCATATTAAGAGGGAGTAGGGTCGACTTATTGCGCGGAGTATATACACGCACGACGCTGTGTTTGGTTAACACTAGCCGGCTGATTGTTACGTCTCGTTTTCCTTGCGGCAGGAATGAGGGCGGCCTTCGATGTACAAGGTTCATCATCGTCACTCGAGGATACGACGACCATATCGAATTCTTCCTCATTATCTAGGGGTTGGATGCGATTTGTGGAGTTGATTGAAGGCTGATTAGACGTTGTCTTCTTTGCCTTCTTTGAGAAGAGGGCTGTGCCTGCTCTCTTATTATTTCTTCCTTTACCTGGGGTAAAAGACACATCTTCCCCATTCTGCAGTAGATTGGGGATTCGCTACTGAGCTGACAAGAGAACTGCTGTGAGTCTTGCTGGCAGAAGTAGAACATATGTTGCCACACAGCGAGATAGTGGAGATATATGGGGACGAGATGGTTGAAGTTGATGATGTTATTGTGAGGGTTGTAATGCAAATTGTATTTGAAATACTTGTTGTAGACATGGCAGAGTCTATATTCGGCAAGTTCTTCAGCAATTGCTCAAGGATCTCTCTCGGGTCTACGCCAGCAATTTGGTTCATCAACGTAAAGTCCCATGGTTTTTGCGGTGGACCATTATTTTCCATTTTTCGTTGAAATGTTTTAATGATTAGCGACCGAATTTCACAATTTAAGGCACGCAAGCAGCTGTTTGTGCGACCAAGTGACAGCTGGGCAGCGGAGCCCCACCACGAGTAAATTAACACTGTCTTTTTTATGCCCTTCGACCATTGAAAATGGTCAAAAAAGGGTATACTAACTTTGTGCAAATGTATGTAACAGGCAGAAGGAGGCGTGGGAGATCCCACAAAGTATATATATTCATGCTCAGGATCACTAGCTAAGTCGATTAAGCCATGTCTGTCTGTCTGTCCGGATGTCTGGATGTCTGGCTGTCTGGATGTCTGGATGTCTGTATGTCCAGATGAACACACAGATCTCAGCTATTATAAAAGCTAGAGACACCAAAGTTGGCATGAAGGTTTCTGTTGATCCAGGACAGGTGAAGTTTATTTCAAATGTTGGGTGCCACGCCCCCGCCCACGCAAATCAATAATTTCATCTTTAAAACTGATTTGCGAGCGACATAAAAAAGATACAACATGCTAAGTAAGACTATACTTAGCTAATTATAATACCAACATAACGTCAAAATTCCAATCCGATCGGATAACAAACATAGAAGTTATTAAACAAAAACCTTGTTCGCTTTGATTTTGTATACAGACCAGCAAGCTGTGACGTCATTGCAATGCTCATGTAGGAAAAAAGGGAAAGAGAATGCGAGCGCGTAGCGCCATCTGTTGTTCCTCTTTTCTTTTCTATGCACTCGCATTTTTTTGCATTCAAACGCATACACACACATACATACATTTGTGCATGACCAATGAAATGATACATGGGTATACACGTATTCATACACAGCCGCATATAAAGGCTTACGTTACGTTATTTCTATTACCATAAGTAGAAGTATTGTACAATTATTGACTCTTTACGTTTCAAAAAGGTCGAACGGTATCCCACTGTCGCGTGCCGCTCGACTGTTGCTCTTGTTGGATGCAAATGTTTTAAATTTCACTATAATTTCACTGATAGTGACTTGGGGGGTCACTATTTACGATATATTCCAGTATTCTGGATTTGTCCATAAGATTTCGCAGCGAAAACTAATTTCACTCTTTCCACGTATTTCACTTTTTCAGCTGCGTATTGTTAGACACGAACGTCAAGGCACACTATATACTTGTCTGCCTGCCCATTTGTCAAAAATATATACGAATTAACCTGATTTTATTTGCTTACAAAATTATTACCTACTTATCGGTGCTTGAAAAGGGGTTTTTTTGCATTTTGGTGGGGAAGGAGCCTCCAATCATAACAATTTTTACACCATGCTGTCTGAAGCACTATTGGATCCCTGGGTCCAAATTTAAGGTTTCTAACTGCACTGGAAGAATTGCATTCTTCTTGATAACAAAGCGAACTTCAAAAAGGTAAAACGTCAGTAATACATATCTGATTGATATAATTTAAAATGCAGTTTAAATTTGAAGGTATTTACTTTTATAAATTCTTTATGTTAAGTTAATTTTAATGATTTAACATTTTTTTTGTAATTATTTTTGATTTAACCTTTTTGTGTATTTTGTGAACGTCTTTTTATGTTTACGTAATGTTTTAGTTGTGTTTCGTCAAAACTACGAATTAAATGTTTATGTCATTGTATTAAAGAGTTTCTTGATGTAATAAAACTGTTTGAGAATTTTGCGGAAAGTTGCGGAGGTGCTTGTTATCGTTAATATACTTACCCAATATCTTATTTTTTCAAGGTCAAATTTGCCAACGAAGTCTCTGTTTTGCCTTTTTATTGTGCTGTCTGTGAGATTTTGTCTTTCGTGTATGTGTAAAATTTACAACGCTCATTAAATTAATTATTTTGTCATTTTTTCTGTGTAAATTCGATTTAGCTTTAGACGGCGATTTGTATCAGTGTGTGGTTGAACGCCATCACATTTTTAATTTATGGTGCACAAAAAAGGGTATATATACAGAAAAAATACAAGAAATTATCACTGCTGTACGAATGAAGTTGAATGTAATTGAATTAACCGAATATATGCAATGTATTGGCAACATTTGTAAACAAATTGGTGTTACTGGACACGCTATGATCGAAAAAAATCGTCAGTACTCAAATATAAGTCTGATTGGCTGGATCAAAAGAATAAATTCCAGTAAAAAGCATCTCTAAAAAATATCACCAAAGGGTACAAAGTCCACATCGTGGAAGTCAAAAACTTGATTTTGAGGAATCCTCGGCGAGAACAAAGCGACGACGTATAGCTCATCTGGCCGAATCAGATGAGTCTGCTATTTCTTCGTTACGCAATGAATGTGAGATGAAAAATGTACTGCTAGCAGATCCCGATGAGGTAATTTTGCTATTAACGGAGATCGCTATGTCTACAAACCAATATTTGATTATCAGAAACTTTGTGAACAGCAAAATATCCTTTGATATTTTTCCATGTTATAAACGTATATTAAATTCAAATAAAAATAAAAAGAGGTACCCTGAAAACATATCTGTAGACGAATCTCACGCTGAAGTTAAATTACAAAGTTTGTTAGATAATACAGCGTCGAGTATCTTAGAGCTACAAGCTAATGTTGTGGAAACAGTCAATGAGGATTCTATTGAAAATTTGGTGTTAATTGGCAAATGGGGATTTGATGGAAGTACAGGTCATAGTGAATACAAACAAAAATTGTTCAATAATGATTTAGATGACAAAAGCTTTTTTGTGAACTAATTTCAAAATCTGGCAATAAAATAATTTGGAAAAATCCCCGGCCCTCCTCAACGCAATACTGCAGACCAATATGTTGCCAGTTCCAAAAAGAGTCAAGTCAACTTTCTATTAATGAGGAGAAATATTTTAAAGGAAAAATAAACCTTCTAAAGCGGTCAGTGATTTTTGTTAAGAGTAGCTAAATATAAATACAATGAAATGGTCAAATATTTACA
This sequence comes from Zaprionus africanus, assembly GCA_018151435.1. NCBI lineage: Eukaryota > Metazoa > Arthropoda > Insecta > Diptera > Drosophilidae > Zaprionus > Zaprionus africanus. Next base: position 53,934 of record JAECXB010000373.1, on the reverse strand, counting down.
TAATTATGTACGAGCCTTTTAAATTATAGTGTTGCCCATCGAAAGGTACGATGTTTGCCCATCTTTCTGGCAGTTTGTGGATCCCATCCCAAAAGGACTTCTCCGGCTTAGAGGTCAAGAAAGAATGGAGCCAATTTCTGATACCCTGTTCTGAAGCGTACTCCGGTGAGGGCATTCTGCATTGATCTGAACAAGTGGTAATCGGAAGGTGCTATGTCTGGGCTATAAGGCGGGTGAGGTAGAATTTCCCACCCACAGTTTTCCAAATAGTTTTTAACTGGCCTTGCAACATGTGGCCGAGCGTTGTCATGATGAAAAATTATTGATTCGTGTCTGGTCGCATATTCTGGTCGTTTTTCCGCGATGGCCTTTTTCAAACGAATCAATTGTTGTCGGTAGAGGTCCCCATTGATCGTCTGACCCGATTTCAATAGCTCATAATAGAGCACACCCTTGTGGTCCCACCAAATACATAGCATAACCTTGGCACCATGGATATTCGGCTTTGCCGTGGATGTCGATGGTTGGCCGGGCTTCACATACGATCTCTTGCGCTTTGGGTTATCATAATGAATCCATTTTTCATCGCCAGTGACCATCCGATGCAAAAATGACTTCTTTTGGTGGCGTTGAAGCAACATTTCCGACATGCAGAATCGACGTTCGACGTCTCTTGGCTTTAATTCATAAGGCACCCAATTTCCAAGCTTCTGGATGAATCCTAATGATTTTAATCGTCTGGAAACGGTTGCTTGATCAACTCCTACTACTTTTGCAAGTTCTTCTTGCGTCTGGTATGCATCTGCTTCGAGCAATGCCTCCAATTCATCGTCTTGAAATTTTTTCGGCTGTCCGGGACGTTCTCCGTCGTCTAAGTCGAAATTGCCCCTTTTAAACCGTGCAAACCACTTTTGGCACGTTCGTTCGGCTAAAGCATGGTCACCATAAACGTCCAGTAAAATACGATGGCTTTCGGTAGCACTTTTCTTCATGTTAAAGTAATGAAGAAGAACTCCCCGCAAAAACACTTTATCTGGTACAAATTTCGACATTTCCAAATGAATTAAACAAATTGTTGTTCACGCTAAAACAAATGACATCTACTGAAAACGACGCAAAATGACAGTACCTTTGAAATGAATATAGCCACAGATGAACACGACGCGAAATAATACTAATAGAGCCCTCTCTTAGAAAACCGCACGAATTAATGCATACACCCAATAGTTAAGTTATGTTAACTAAGAGACCGACATACCACTTAATTGTCAATATGATGAAGTTAGGGTAATATTCTTAAGGTATTAAAGAAAGGGATAACGACCGCCTTACAAAGCAACTGGCTTACATGAAAAACTACCACAGAAGTTGAAGGCTCGACATCTGCAAGGTAAATACCCATGTCGCAAGAGTTTATAGGCTCAGTTAAAAAAGGGCGAAGGTTCCTTAATCGTTTTGCCCTAAATTGACTTTCAGAATCTTGTATAATTGATAAAATTATTAAAACATAAAATATAATATTGGTTATCAGCAATTTCATTCTTTAAATCATAAATTCCAGTACACAATAAAAATTGACGGAATTCTGTCGCTTTTTATTTTGAGAGTTCACTTAATGACCTAGGCGCTCTTGCGAATTCCCTTGGCATTTTCTTATGCAAGGACATAAACTTGAGGGATATATTTAGTTTTTTTTGATTAGTTAATTTGTTGCATGCCTTATTTGTTACCAATCTAACAAGAACATAACGCGTGACTCCAAGATCAACTAAATGCATAAAATCCAGTGGAATTTGAGTCACCATTTTAATATTTAGGGTTTCAAAAGGTGTAATTTTCGTTAAATATTTTTTTTGTGGTGATCGGCATATTTTCTATTTTTGAAGTCCTCGTCTGTTATCAATTCGCCACTTTCAGTTTTATATGTTAAAACACCATTGATTTTTCTTCCAATTTGTTTGCATTTCGCACATCCATGCGATGATGTATGTCCAGGAGTCCCACGACATAAGCTCTGGCTTCGGTCTCAATTCTATTTAAAATTAATTGCTGTAATTCGCTTATGAATAGGCCGAGAAATTCATCGCAATTATTGGGCTTCGATTTGCCAAAAAATATTCCCACTGGTACTACCGGTGAATTGCTAAGGTTGGTCAACTTTATTAAAGTGGGCCAAAGTTGTGATTTACAACATTTAAATAGCGGAATACCATCAATATTTATGTCTAAAGTTATTTTATCCATAACATTATATGCCATCAACAATTTGATTATTTGATTTTTAATGCCAATGTGTAAATCGGAGCCGCCATCGATTTGGGTTATAGTTGCATTGGTTGCCGAAGTGCATTTGTAAAAGGGCGCAACATTTAAATTTTTTTCCTTTAGCACATGCACTAAGTCAACTGCGCAGTCACGGGTCGGTCTATGTCTTAAGAACCACTTTTTTAAGCCCTTATTGAGGGTATTACTAGAACTGTCAAATTTATCATTAAGCTAATTTTCATTATTTATATTTTTATCCGTTTGCACTTCATTCAATTCACTTTCAGTCTCATTTTCTTCTTGCGAAATATTATTCAGTTTGTCTGCAATTTTTCTTTTAAGTTTCTGTTTGGGCCTTCTTTTATGACGCTCTCTGTACATTTTCACTTTTTAACACATAAAATATATTTTTACCCTTTGACCATTGAAAATGGTCAAAAAAGGGTATACTAACTTTGTGCAAATGTATGTAACAGACAGAAGGAGGCGTGGGAGACCCCACAAAGTATATATATTTTTGCTCAGGATCACTAGTCAAGTCGATTAGGCCATGTCTGTCTGTCTGTCCGGATGTCTGGATGTCCAGATGAACACACATATCTCAGCTATTATAAAAGCTAGAGACACCAAATTTGGCATGAAGGGACAGATGAAGTTTATTTCAAATGTTGGGTGCCACGCCCCCCCGCCCACGCAAATAAATAATTTCATCTTTTAAGCAGATTTGCGAGCGACATATAAAAGATACAACATTCTGAGTAAGACTATACTTAGTTAATTATAATACTAACATAACGTCAAAATTTCAATCCGATCGGACAACAAACACAGATGTTATTAAACAAAAACCTTGTTCGCTCTGATTTTGTATACAGACCAGCAAGCTGTGACGTCATTGCAATGCTCATGTAGGAAAAAAAGGGAAAGAGAATGCGAGCGCGTAGCGCCATCTGTTGTTCCTCTTTTCTTTTCTATGCACACGCATTTTTTGCATTGAAACGCACTCACACACACAAACATTTGTGCTTGTCCAATGAAACGATACACGCATATACAAGTATTCGTACACAGTCGCATATAAAGGCGTACGTTACGATATTTCTATTAAGTAGAAGTATTGTACAATTATTGACTCCCTACGTTTCAAAAAGTTCGAAGGGTATCGCACTGTCACGCGCCGCTCGACTGTTGCCCTTATTTTGAATTAAATTTTCGTATAAATAAAATTAAGTTTTACCACTTAAAATATAGCGATCAACTTATTGAATTCAACTTTTTTTGTGTTATAATTTTGATTTGTCTTACTCTCACTCTGAATGATGCCTCGCAATTATTAAAAATTTGGTTAATGTGAAAACATTAATATGACAATTGTTTTCGTAAATTTTCAAAGCCAGATTAGCCTAAAATGCACATTTTTGAAAATAGAGTGAAAATTTAACAACGAAAGAAGCGACGAAAAGTAGGCTTTTAATTTCGTTGATATTAAGAGGTTCGGCGTTCGCTTACCTTAGGGTGAATAGGGTAACTACCCATGTACGTTGTAGTCGGGTAGGTTGTTTAAATATTGCTAAGCTTACACGAGGAAGCGATGAAAAGTAGGCGTTAAAATTCGATTGACACTTAGTGGTTCGGTGTTCGCTTACTAAAAGGTGAATAGGGTAACTACCCATGTAGGGAGTAGTCGAATAAGTAGTAGCTGTATGGCTTATCGACACCCCTAGAACGACTGGGATGTTACACATTGTTCGCGGCAGCAATCGAACCCGAATACTGTCAACATCATTGGTCTTCGAATCCGGCACACACTCCACTAAGGCATTTATTGCCCTCTCGCTCTATCTAATGCATATACATTTTGTCTATTCGCTTTTGCATTGTATAGGTTTTTTTTTATATTGGAGTGTTCATGGGAAAAAATCTTGAGAGACACCATCTTAGAGACGGTAGTTTGGGACCCGCACCCACTAAAAACCCGCTAAAGAACACTCCCCTACTGCTCGTTTGAGGTACCCCTTGGGGAACCACTCCTGAAAGTAAAAAACTTCGCAAGGGATCGAGCTTTGCCCTGTGGTGGCTCTACCTGGTAGTTGCCTGCTGCGACGAAAAGTTTCGCAGTCTTTCTAGCCTACGCTGCTCTATCATAATGCACACACACATTTTTTTAATGCAATCCCAGTTTTCTGGGGTCTCTAACATAAGCCATACAATATTTTCTGGGCTTACAGTTACTCGTAAGCGTCTATTGACGATTTCCCGTTTATCTGCGTAATAAGGGCAGTGGAAGAAAATGTGTTCCCCAGTCAAATTGTCTTCATTGCTAAGATAGAACACAGCTTCAGGATCATGACCATACTTGTTCTGATAGCGCCGAAATATCCATGTCCTGTAAGAAACTGGGTCATATAGTAATCCACTTGTCCGTGGCTTTATCTGACCCATGCTTCTATATTGGGCACCAGTCGATGTGTCCACCTCCCGCTGCTTGATTCATCCCATCTTTGCTGCCATTCCCTGATGGACTTACATTCATCGTAAGTAGTAGGGATTGAGCTGTGCCTCTTATTATATTGCGCTTGATACTCTTGCGCCGTCAAGTCAGCCGGCATTATGTCGGCTAGAACTTGAATGGCATCACCGGATACCGTCCGGAAAGCGCTGCAGACTCTTTGGCTGCTACGTCTAACTACAGCATTGTGGTGTCGAACGTAGGTAGCCTTTTTTAGCGCTGATGCCCATATAGTGGCTGCATACATTAACACCGATAGGGTAACACGTGATACGAGTGTTTGTATCACTTGTCTTGGTCCCCCGATGTTTGGCATTACTCTTGCGAGTGCCATTTGTACCCTGGCTGCTTTTTCGCTCGTTGCGATAATATTTGCTTTAAAGCTCAGCCTGGCGTCTATGAGTACGCCTAGGTACTTTATTGCTGCGCCCGCTAAAGCCGTCAATATTGAGCGCCGCATCTTAAAGTCTCCTTCGACTTGTGATGAGGACCGCCCCAGTTTTTTCCCCGGCTAATCTTAAATCGTGCTCGGTCAGCCACTGCTTTACCCTTTGCGTTGCATCGGTGCTATTGTCTTTCACTTCTGCCAGGTGCTTTCCAACTATGATGACGGCAATATCATCAGCATATCCGATGATCTTAACCTCATCCCTTAGTGGTAGACGTAAAACCCCATCATATACTATGTTCCACAGGAGCGGTCCAAGAACCGAACCTTGCGGAACGCCGCCTCTTACTTGGTATTGTTTTCGCCCCTCCAAAGTGTCGTACACAAGTGTACGGTTACTCAGATATCTACCAACAATGCTTAACAAGTATTGAGGCGTGTAAGGTTACGCAGCGCTTGCATGATATGATGCCAACTCAACGAGTTAAAGGCATTTTTTATGTCAAATGTAATTATAGCCCAGTACTTCTTCTGACCTCCTCGCCATCTATCTGTTACTATTGCTTCTTCAGCAATCTGCTTAACCTTACTGATCACGTCTACTGTAGACCTTTTCTTTCTATAGATAGACCACCTACTTCTTCCACGAAGGTGCTAAGCCTGCTAGCTACTACCTTTTCTAACATTTTCCCCATGGTGTCGATCATACAGAGTGGTCTGTATGAGCTAGCCTCGCCTGGTTGTTTGTTACCTTCTGGTATTAGTACCAATCTTTTCCTTTTCCAGATTTCCCGAAGTCCTTGTCTGTCCATTCTGTGTATACTTCTGCAAACAGGGTGGGGTTCACTTCTACTGCTATCTTGTTGTTCGCGAAAATCTAAGCTATCTTTAAAACCTCGTCTACTTCTACCTCATTTTGGAATCTATTCATTCCCTCAGTTCAAACATCTGCAGGTTCATTGTGATGATTCGCCTGTGTTGGGAAGAGGGTTCGCAAGAGTCGGGGACAAGCCGGGGCGTTTGCTCGTTGTCCTTTTATCTTGCTCAATGCAGCCTTGTATGCCCCACCCGAAGGGTTGATGTTCATACCATTACGCAGGGTATTAAAGTGCGATGTTTTACTTAGCTTTATCGCTTTCTTTAGCTTCCTTTTTGCGTCTTTGAAGTGCGATCTGAGGGTTTTCCGCTGCATTTACGCATAGAATCCGTGACTCCACCAAAAGGCTGGCTCAATGGGCTTGCTTCCACATGCCCAGATCGCCGCTTTACCAGTTTTGTCACTAACCCAGTTCGTTATAGCTAGGTTTTTGTATTGATCACGGACTAGAACAACGTCTATGCCGGTTTGCGTCAAGAGATCTTGAGCTGCCTCGCAATGATTAAGGTTTATCTTCAGGACCTTAATTATGAGTCTTTTTGACTACGTCCTGGAAAGCTTGGCAGTTTTTGCTGCCCACAATCTGGTCTACGTCTTTCCGCTTTTGGTCTTTGCAGACCGCACAGCAAGATGTAGCCTTGCACATTTTAAGTTTGTGCCCCATTTCCCCGCATTTTATGCAGCACTCGGTTCTGTTTTCAGTGCTGGTACATGTGCGAGACGTATGCCCGTAGTGCTAGCACTTAAAACCCTTTAGGGTGTTGGTTTTCAACCTAACCCTACACCTTACCCAACCTATTTTAAGGTGCCCCCTTCCTATTGGCCTATTGGCCATTTCTACCGGCACCAAGGTCCTTTAGCGCATCATTCCCCTTTATGGTGCAGAGAATGTCTGCATAGGACATGACGCCTTTTATAGACACGACGATAGCATCGGGTCTACCTGCGACCTTCTTTGGCTTTGGCACCTTGCGGGTCACCTTAGTCTACCCGTCTTTCTTTGGTGGCCTATTAGGACTCCCTTTTTTTGTTGCCTTAGCAACCTTTGGCTTGCTCGCCTGTTCTATTGGCTTTCCCCAGATGGTCTCTTTAACCGATTTGGCCTGTTCAGCTCTTTGTGCCTTAGCTGGCATTTTAGCTGCAGTCGGGCTTGCCCTTTTGAAAGTCATCCTGTTTACCCCAGATGGCTCCATGTGACGACTCTTTTTTGGGGGAGTGGACCTAACTCTCCCTGGGTCTCTTTGGGGTGTCGGCCGTAGATACTACCTGAGGGACCTTATGTCCTTCAAATAGCACTATTACTTTTTTACTTGCACTGTTACACAGTGCTTTCATTTTGCCGAAGGTTTCCTTCATACCTTGATTGATATGCCGGACACCTTTTTCATTCACCATCTCAAGCACTTGCTAAATCAAAGCTGAGAGCTGGCCGAGCTCGGTGATTTCTTCCACCTGGCTGTTGCCTTTCGGTGGGGACCTTGCTGGCGGTTCTGTCTCCTTTTCGGCCATTGGAGTTGGTCTTTTTGAGACTGCCATCTGGGCTATTGCTCCCTCAGGGGATCTACCCATCTTGGTGCTCTTACTAAAGAAAGCAATTCCATCTTCTTCTCCATCTTGAGAGAGACTCTTTCTTGGTGATTGGACGTGTTGGAGTCTTTGCTCCCTGTGATTAACATAAATAGTTATTTATTCTCGCGTAATTAATTATCTTTTTGGCGTAATAGTAGTGCGTTATAGTGTTGCTGTGAATAGACACGTAAAAGGTACTAATCCTGCACTTTTAGTAAATATTTTAACTAATTTAACTAATTTGCTTTCACTTGCGCGTTTTTGGCGTCAAGTAATTGTTTGTATATCTACTAACATTCACGCTCTCCCGCTCACGAAATTAAATTTCGCTCTTTAGTGATTTGTGCAGTGCTTGTTTACGGTAAACGTCTCAGCTGTTTTGTTGTTTTGTTTACATCGAGTGCTCACTAGTTTCGTTGTTGTTTAATCTTTCGTACTTGCTTGCCTGCCTGTCTCTGTGTAGTAACTGTTTCTTGCTCTCTCAAGAAACTGATCTTATTTCTTATCTTCTCTATTTGCTTGTCGTTGTCCCCTACATTTACCAGGCATATAAGTTATCATGGTGAACCAGGTCAAGGTGTCTTGCTCTGCAGCAATTTGCAAATGCGCCTCTGATCCTAAGGCGGACTATATTGGTTGTTGGCTCTGTGACAATTTCTGTCATTTAAAATGCTGTGGCCTAAATGGGCGGGTCAGAGATGCCGTCAACGCCAATACCGGCCTTAAATGGTCTTGCCAAACGTGTCGCGTGGCTGAATCCGAGTTACGGAAGATCCACAATAAAACCAAACTAGGTTTTTATCGGATACGTACAGCTTTCTCAAATCTTCAGTCTGAATTTTTAGAGATGGAGGCCAAGTTTAACGCCTTTACGGCATTAAGTAAGCCACCTGCTCCGCTGAGCATACCTATCGATTCAGAATCTAACTTAAATCTTACGAACTTGCTTTCTTCCCAGGCTTCTTCTCCCGATCTTCTAAGCCTAATTTCTCCTACTCCGTCATGCTCTTTTAGTTGCACAAAAAAATCGACAAGCAAGGTTACCGTGCCCAAACCTCTTGCTCCCCCTCTTGTGCCTACTCGCATTCCGAGCAACGACAACATAAAGGGTAATGTTCCCGCAATCATGCCCGCTAGTAGGGCACAGAGTATAAAACCTCTGATTGCAATTAAACCCAAAAAATTGGTGTTTGTCTCTCGCTTGGCCCCGGAGACATCTATAGAAGATGTACAATCGTTCAGCCTCGCAAAGCTGCATGTTAACAACTTGATTGTTGAAAAATTCAACTTTAATTTTAAAAGAAGAGATGTCGCGTGCAAATTTAGTCTCCCAGCAGAATACTTTAAAGAAGTTTGCGCCGCTTCATTTTGGCCGCCCGACCTAATTGTTAAGGAGTTTACTCCAAAACAAAAGAGCCGAACTTCTGTTACTCTTCCCACATTGGCTGTAACATCGCCAAGTGGCGCTTCAAAAAAATCTAAGTCGCCAAAAAACTAAAATTTCCTTTTGCCTCGGAAAATGTCAGAGGACCTATTAAAAATCTTTCTTCCTTAATTCTTTCCTATCAAAATGTAAGAGGCCTTTGTAGTAAAATCTCTAGTCTTTACCTTAATAGTCTTGCATTTTCCTCCCATATTATTGCTTTTACCGAAACCTGGCTAAAACCAGGGATTCTAAGCTCTGAAGTCTTTCCAGAAAGGTACACAATACACAGGCTTGATCGACCTGGCCGACGGGGTGGAGGAGTACTGATTGCAGTAGACTCAAACATTAAGTCGGACCTCTTACAACCGGAGATTCAATTGGACATTGAATTCATTTGTGTAAAGCTACACTTTCCCGGCTTTCTCTTATTCATAACCTGCTCTTATATTCCGCCGTCATCGGAATCATCAGTCTACTCGCAACACTTGTCTGCGATTACGACTGTTTTTAACCTGTTATCAGACAGGGATCACTTCATAGTCCTTGGCGAATTTAATATTCCCGAATGTAATTGGACATTTGGTGTTGCCTTCCAGGCAACATGACCTACTTGACGGTTTGTTTGACATGTGTTTGTCGCAGTTCAATCATGTCAAAAACTCCTTGAATAGATCACTCGAACTATGCTTCGTCTCTGATCCTGCCAAGGTGATTTTAAACAGGGCGCAACCACTTACCTTACCAGAAGACCCTTATCATCCCACCTTCGAAGTCAATTTCGACTTGGGTATTAGTATTATGGATAAAACTGAAAGGCCGTGTAGTCGTGTGCGCTGCTTTAAAAAAGCAGACTTTATAAAGTTAAATTACTTAATTTCATATTGCGATTGGTCTGATTTGTATTTATCAACTCTGCCTTTGATGTCTGTGTTCCGTTCTTTTATCCGACATGCTCGAGCAAGCCTCCTTGGTTTACTAAAGAGCTGTCTCGCTTAAAAAACTTAAAGAGCAGTTTATTCAAGAAGTATAAGCAGAATAACTCTCCGATAGTTTTTTCCCGCCACCTAACGGCTCGGGTAAACTTTACCGTGCATAACGCGAAATGTTATAAAAACTATTTGTCCCGATGCAGGATTCAGTTTTTTCAAAATCCTAAAAATGCTATAGTTTTGTTAACATGAAGCGTAGGTCAGCGATGTTTCCTTCTAAACTTATGTTTGATAATGCTGAGGCGGACACAGATCAGGCTATTGCCGATATGTTTGCCAAGTTTTTTCAAACAACTTACTCATCTGCTACACCTAAGTTTCACTCTTATCCATATAGTGTTCCCAGTTCGAATGGCATCTTCACTCCGTTACTAAACGAAAGTTCACTATTTAAGGGTCTTTGCTCAGTTATACCAGTCTTCTCACCTGGTCCTGACGGTATCCCCGCCTGTGTACTTCGGTACTGTGCTAGCTCACTTTGCAAGCCATTGCTCAAACTATTTTCGCTGTCCTTAGAAACTTCCTCCTTTCCATCCATCTGGAAGGAATCATTTATTATTCCTTTACTTAAAATAGGCAGCAAGTCTGATGCAACCAATTATAGAGGTATCTCTAAATTATCGGCTATACCTAAATTCTTCGAAAATGTTATAACTCCTCACATACAACTACGACAAATTTGCTTGAGCTGACATCTTTTATTATTAAAGGTTTTCAGAAAAATCTTCAAACTGACGTCATTTATACTGATTTCAGTAAGGCATTTGACTCAGTGAACCATTCAATTCTTGCACATAAACTTCACCTAATCGGCTTCTCGCCAAAACTTCTTAATTGGATTGTAAGCTATTTGGGTGACAGAACCCAACGAGTTCTCTTCAAAAATAATCTTTCTTACCCCGTTCATGCCACATCCGGTGTTCCTCAGGGGAGCCATTTAGGCCCCCTTCTTTTTACGCTTTTCATCAATGACCTTCCATTGGTCATACTTAACTCGCGTACTCTCATGTATGCGGATGATGTCAAGCTCTGTTTTCAATTTGGAGATGACCCCTTCAATCCGACCTAGATAGTTTCTACTCTTGGTGTCGTGCAAATTTGCTAAATCTGAACAGCTCCAAATGCAAGCTGATGACATTCTCACGAGCCTGTCCAAGGCACGTATCTTACTGTCTTTGTGGTTGTGCCTTGGAAAGAATTTCTCTGGCTGATGATCTTGGTGTCCGTTTGGACTATAAACTTAAGTTTAGTGAACATATATCATCAAGGGTTAATAAAGCTATGGGCGTGCTCGGCTTTATTAAGAGATGGTCTAAAGAGTTTGATGACCCCTATCTCACAAAGACTCTGTTCACCTCACTTGTTCGCCCAATTCTTGAGTACGGATCATGTGTTTGGAGTCCACAGTACATAGTTCACAGGGACCGCATTGAATCCGTACAGAAAAACTTTTTAATTTTTGCCTTGCGAGGCCTTAACTGGGAAGAAAACTCAAGACTGCCATCCTATCCTAGTAGGCTTTTGTTACTTAATCTGCCTTCTTTAGCCAATCGTAGAACCATGCTTGGTGTGGTGTTTATTAATAACCTTATTCAAGGGGACATAGACAGTGACGACCTGCTTAGCAGGTTAAACTTTTCTGTCCCTAGTAGAATCACCCGTAATTTCCTTCCACTAACACTTCCCAATTGTAGAACGAACTATGCCCTGCATGAACCTTTCAGGGCATTGTGTTCGGACTATAATAAATTATATCCTATCATCTCTACTAGCAACTATAAATGTTTGTCTATCTTAAAACTCCAAATCCTAACTCACCTATCCAGTAACTAGTTAATATGCACATATTTTCTTTCTAATGGTAGCAGTCCTTTTAACTAACTGCATGCTCGCACATTCTTATTGCGATTTTTGATTTTATTTTGTTTACTAACACTAACTCTCCTGATCTGATTGGGTTTTCTGGGTTTCCCCAATCCCTCGCAACAAATGGATCAGCTTTTTCTTTGTATTTTTTTTGCCCCAGTTCGAATCTAAAAATTTAAAATTAAATTCTTTTCTTTCTAAGCTATTTTTAATTAATTATAATTTTACAAATTATATTAATTGTTTTACTTTAAACAGTCGACTGACCGTAGTTGACTTTAAATTAAATTAAATAAATAAATTAAATTAAATAAATAAATAATTGAGTTGATCTATAAGTCGTAAAAGACAGACAAGTCGGTTTGTGCTTTTAAAATAAAGTTGTCGTAGAGTCGCGAAATAAAGACGGTCAAGTTTGTAAAAGAAGAACATAAGTGAAGCGAAGAAACACATTATTTGTACTATTCCAAGTACTACAATTAACTTAAATATTAATTTGCATATGTCATTTAAATTTAACGACATTTCTAGCGATTGCTTCTTTCTGCTTGGCACGCGCCATGCAGGCGCCTTTTCTATTATTTTGATCGAAAGTGTTCTTAAGTCTACATTCAATAGCTTTCTTAGGCTAAGTCCATGCATATGCATATCTTATGTATATGAATTGTCTCCAAGAGACGACGTTGGAGGAGGCGGAGTGTTATGCGCACACATAGTACGGGATCAGCGCATAGCCAGCGTGAGAATGCTGACTATGCAATTATGCATGTTAGGTTCCAAGTGGATGCTCATATTACACATGCACTTGGGCCGGACTGTTTATGTAAACATTGCAACAAAGTGTTACAATGTATGAATGTACGAGTATATTCAAAGTATGAATATATGTCTGTGTAGATTATGTGCATATCACAGGTGTATGCGGACTGGAATAAGTCTCCAAAATGTGTTGGTATTGCATGTAGAGTTAAGAACTACGCATAATTCTGATTTTGTGAAAAGAGAATTGGTCAGTCAGTTTTCGATCATTACGCATAACAGACATTCCTTGCTCACGCGTCAGAAAACGTTGCGCAGTCAACGAGAGTAGTGAAGAAGAAGAAGGGCTTCCTGATGACTCTTCGACATCAGAAGTGGGATCGCCTATACCTACTTTGAACAATGAAAATAGTTTGCTGGCAATTTTGGAGTCGTTCGCTGTGGTATTGCCCAGGTTTAATCCTGAACGTGCGGGATCAGACGCGCAATCCTGGTGTTCAACGGTGGACTACATCATGTTTGAAAACAAACTGGAAGTCAGCGCTCTTGTGATGACCCTCAGCAAATCACTGGAAGGAAGCACGTCTCATTGGCTGTCACAGACTTGCTTTTCTGGTATATCATGGACACAGTTCCGAGAATTGTTTCTACAACATTTTGCGGGAACAGAAACATTAGCGGCAGCAATTATGAATCTGCTAAATGGACGCCACGCGGAAGGAGAGTGTCTTTCGTTATATGGAAGCCGAATGGTTACTTCGCTTATGGCCAAATGGAAGACGCCGAGTGTGGAGCAAATCGTAGTGTCCATTACACTGGCCCATGCAGCTGGAATTGACAGGCGTTTGCGGCGTTTAGTTTTCACTTCCGACATCAACACTCGTAACGAGCTGCATTAAGAACTGAAGGCCCATTCATTTGACGCCAAACCGAGCCACCTTTCAAACGATGGATGGAGCCGCCAGGAAAACGAGCTAAGCTCTCCTTCAAGTGTCACAACTGCGGAAAGCCAGGTCACAAAAAGGAGGATTGTCGATCAAAAACAATGGCAGTGCGCGTCCAGCAACCCGGCAAGCAACCATCAGGGAAGAACCGGTCTACTTTGACTTGTTTCAACTGCGGAAAAGCTGGACACATCTCTACATTATGTCCTGATCGTCAGGAGCGACTGTCGTCTTCCAAAAACAACATTGTAAAAGATGTCAACATTTGTACCGTTTTGGAACCTGTAGGAACGTTTTCGCAATCTGGTGAGTCGTTCCAATTTTGTTTTGATTCTGCAGCCGAGTGTTCACTCATCAAGAGTCAAGAGACTATCTGGATCTAGAATGGGCAACGTAGTTATTTTAAGGGGTCTTGGTAGCAATACTATTTGTAGCACTTTGCAGATATTGGCCAATGTTTTGATTTGTGAACGTTCATATGAAATATTGTTTCTTGTGTGTGTTAGACAATTATATTAAGTATGAGGCTCTGATTGGTCGAGATATTTTGAGCCAGGGAGTCGGAGTGACAATAACATCAAAATCTCTTACTATGTTTAATGAAAAATCTATTTTCCTGTTGAAGTTTCCGAAAAGAATTCTGATTTGGCTAGTGTTGACACCGATCTGCATGGACCTGATAGAGACCAATTGTTGTCAATAATACAAGAATATTCAGGGAATTCCACAAAGTCGTGTGACTACGGGACAGTTAGAAATTCGCTTGATCGATCAAAAAAAGACGGTTCAAAGGAGCCCATATATGTAGGTTGAGTGTGGAGGAAAAGGAAAAAGTTCGGCATTTAATTTAACAGCTGTTGGAATCAAACATTATTAGTTCCTCCCCCTTTGCGAGCCCAATGTTACTTGTCCGAAAAAAAAATGGTACTGACCGCCTCTGCGTGGATTATAGAGAGCTAAACGCAAATACCATTTCTGACAAGTACCCTTTGCCGCTAATTTCTGATCAAATAGCTAGGCTGAGTAGGCTGCTAGGTTTTTCATCTGTATAGACATGGCAAGCGGATTTCACCAGATCCCCATTCACCCGAATTCAGTCGAGAGAACGGCACCCCCAGAAGGTCAGTACGAATATTTGACTATGCCATTCGGACTGTAAAATGCACATTCCGTATTCCAAAGAGCTATTAATCGTGCCTTACCCATTCATATGCCATTTTTTATAGGGATGACGTAACGATAATTGCACGTACAAAAGAAGAAGCTTTTGAAAGATTGCGAATAGTATTGCAAACACTTACGCATGCTGGATTTTTTTCCTTTCTTAAGTCTTGTGTTGAATACTTGGGCTTCGAGGTAAAGGCAGGTGAGATTCGACCAAATCCCAGGAAAATTCGAGCCCTTTTGAGTTTGCCTCCCCCGTAGTCCGTCACTCAGTTGAGACAATTTATTGGGCTAGTCTTAATTTTCGACTATTTGTACCCAACTTCACAACTGATGAAACCTCTTTACGGCCTTACTTCAAAGAGCAAATCATTTTTGTGGGAATTGGAGCATGAGCAAATACGGCAAAAAGTAATATCTATTTTAACTAATGAACCCGTCCTTACTATATTCGACCCACAATTTTCTATCGAGCTCCACACAGACGCGAGTTCTGTTGGCTATGGCGCTATTTTGCTGCACCGAATTGCACAGAAGCACTAAGCACTGAACACGTAGAGACCTCAAACAGGGGGTAAAAGTGTTATCACTGGTTTTTTCAATCCTGGACCCCATACACTTCGGGTGCACGCTCGGCTGGGAACTTCGATGTTCGGCTGGGAACTTCGATGTTCGGCTCTCAGTACAAACAGCGCATAGGATCGAATCTGCTTCAGTCGCACAACGACAGCGGAACGATAAGCACGCGCGTACTTCTTTGCGCTGTGCGATCGTTTCAATGTGTGCGTGTATGTATGCACATGCTGACATGTGAATGTATGCGTTGCTAGTGAAGTTTGACAACAGGCAAATGGTTCGGCCGGCGCGCTGGCAGCCTGAAGACAATTTTGTGTTTCGCCGTCGAGAGCAAATATGCTAAAGACAGTGGGCTAAGGTGGTTATCTTGCGGAAACAATTGAAGACTTTCGAAAACTTATAGCATGCTACATGAGAATAATTTTATTTAGTAAATGCATATTTGTGTATTCACAACGTTTTGTTTTGATTCGCAGATTTTGTCAATATTAGTAAACAAATGAACCAAAAACAATTGTTGTCACGTAATTTCCCATTTCTATGTTATAAAATTGCTTTACAAATTATAATATAATTATATATAAAAATTATATTTTAATTTAATCTACTCAATATATTATAAATACACATGTTTCCAAAATTTAAAAGTTATTGCCGCCAAATAACCATTTTGGCTCACTGTAATTCGGTCTCTTGGCTTTCGATGGGAAAACAAAACACACAGATGATTTCACGCTGGCCAGGCCCGTAGGTAAGTGTTTACAGGGTCTGTAATGCACAAGGGCCCCCAGCTGACAGGGATGTCGGCTACCAAACATAGATACTTTAATATATTTGGATAATTCAATTCCCTTACTGAACAAAAATAAATTCATAAAGTAAAGTAATTAAACCAGCGGCCCCGAAAAAGCCCTTGCTACGGCCCTGTGCTTCAGTCGTTTCGCCCTCGACGGCGAAACACAAAATTGTCTTCAGGCTGCCAGCGCGCCGGCCGAACCATTTGCCTGTTGTCAAACTTCACTATCAACGCATACATTCACATGCCAGCATGTGCATACATACACGCACACATTGAAACGATCGCACAGCGCAAAGAAGTACGCACATGCTTATCGTTCCGCTGTCGTTGTGCGACAGAAGCAGTTTTGATCCTATGCGCTGTTTGTACTGAGAGCCGAACATCGAAGTTCCCAGCAGAACATCGAAGTTCCCAGCCGAGCGTGCAGCCGAAGTGTGTGGGGTACTAGGATTGAAAAACCAGCAATAACAGATTTACCCCCTGTTTGAGGTCTCTATGTGTTCAGTGCTCAGTGTCCAATCTCGCTTGACAGTTTTGCCAATTTTCTGCGACCACTCTGAGGTAGAGCTGGACATGGACCGTGTTTTCTTTATGTTACATCGTGACTTGCGTGCGCGTGTGCAAAATTAAGATTGTGTCCATGGGCGTGCGGGTTCTTGTTTCGAAATTCGGGACGAAATAACACGAACACATAAAGCAGCTACTAGTGAACGAGTATTTTCCACATGTGGGCAAATCCCTAATTGCCGTAGGAGCAGATTGTTAAGTTCTAATCTTGATGCATATAAAAATATGTAATTTTTAAATTTAAAGTTGTTTTTCATTCAACATTACACATATACATTTTTTTTATTTTAAGTTATCTTCAAAGAAATATTGTGAATAAATGAATTGAAATCCAAAAAATACGTATAATATTTCATGTTGGACCGTGTTGGATTATGTTGGGAAAATTTTTGAGCGTGCGTGTTGGAAATTTTAATTATCATGACGTGCTGGATCGTGTCGAAAAATGACTATCCATGCCAGGGTTGCCAAGTGAAAATTTGAAAATTGCGTAGGCTGGCTCCAAAATCTACGTTTTTTTCCGTAGCACAATTTTGTTGAAATACGTAGATCTACGTACCGTACGTATTGAAAATGGTAAAAAAAGGGTATACTAACTTTGTGCAAATGTATGTAACAGGCAGAGGGAGGCGTGGAAGACCCCACAAAGTACATACATTCTTGTTCAGGATCACTAGCCAATTCGATTAAGCCATGTCTGTCTGTCTGTCCGGATGTCTGGATATCTGTATGTTCAGATGAACACACAGATCTCAGCTATTATAAAAGCTAGAGACACTTAATTTGGCATGAAGGTTTCTGTTGATCTGGGACAGGTGAAGTTTATTTCAAATGTTGGGTGCCACGCCCCCCGCCCACGCAAATCAATAATTTCATATTTTAAGCTGATTTGTGAGCGACATATAAAAGATACAACATTCTGAGTAAGCCTATACTTAGCTAATTATAACACCACCATAATGTCAAAATGTCCAATCCGACCGGACAACAAACACAGAAGTTATTAAACAAAAACCTTCTTCGCTAAATTTTGTATACAGACCAGCAAGCTGTGACGTCATTGCAATGCTCATGTAGGAAAGAAAAGGAAAAAGAATGCGAGCGCGTAGCGCGATCTGTTGTTCTTCTCTTATTTTCTATGCACGCGCATTTTTTGCATTCAAACGCATACACACACATACATACATTTGTGCTTGACCAATCAAATGTTGCACGCATATACACGTATTCATACACAGACGCATATAAAGGTTTACGTTACGACATTTCTATTAGGTAGAAGTATTGTACAATTATTGACTCTTCACGTTTCAAAAAGGTCGAAGGGTATCTCACTGTCGCGTGCCGCTCGACTGTTGCTCTTGTTTTTTTTTTTTAATCTGCAAGTAAATATCAATCTTTAGTAATTCTTTATCAGGCAATAATAAAAACTCAGATATTAAAGCCCTCAACTATTGTCTTGTAAACTGCAAGAACTTTTTCGTAGAACTAATACAGTGTTGGACTTTCTGACTGCATATGGGGTAAATTTTAGAAACTCCAAATACAGTATAGTCGTATCTAAACACATTTGGAGAATCGGCTCTGCAGAGTTTAACTGATCATTTAATGCAGCTCCTTGAAAGTAAAGTTTCATAGCAGGAAGTTATTCTAACAGCCTTTCAACTACTTGGATCCGAGATAGCCACCTTGTTTGCCCGATATGTAAAAGTTTGTGTGGTTTCACATTAACGAAAGACTGAAACTGCGTATAGTGTCCGATACGTTTTGGGATTTTTGATATAAAGTTATAGTCATCTCTTGCAAATCCCTCCACTGTTTTTTGCAATTTTTTGCAAGCATCAGACACGCAGAGGTAAAATGAGTGACATATACATTTTATCAAAAACAAATTCGGAATATCTTTTTTCAACAGTTGCATCCATCCGCAGGAAATCCTATCATGTTCGGCTTATATGGAATGTTCCTTTCTTCAAACAACTTTTTGCATTCGTTATGTAATGCCGTGGCAGAACTGTCAGTGACTCCAATAAGCCCTAAAACGGTATCTTGTACCTTGAATGCCACTGCAGTTCTTGCAATAAGAGCGAAATGCTTCGTTATAGATTTATTATATTTTATTTATTATATTTTTATATATTTTATTTAATTTCAACCGTTGTATTGACTGGTCCTCTGCCACTTGTCCAGTTACCGAAGTTATAATAGCTTGAGTCTTTGACCGTCCGAATTTGATTGATGGTACGATTTTTGGTTCGCACGCAATAGATTGCAAGACACTGTTTAAAACTTCCGCCTAAGAAAATGGAAGATTGTTTTTCGCCAAAAATAAGGAAGCGAAGGACGACGGACCACGAACACAAGCGCGCCCCATCATCGACCATCGCATGGAGCTCGGGGAGGCCTTATTGGCCATGATCCGGACCGAAGAGACGACCGGGGAGACTACCGAGGACCCAACCGCGCTGGCTACGCCGCATGAAGCGGCTCACATTTTTATATCTTTATTTTATAAATAAATATAAGCTAAAACTTAAGTCGAATATAACCCACAGCGTTCTTATTATAAGCATGGGCATAGGCAGAAACGCAGGCAGTAACATAGTCATAAGCACAGGCAGAAAACGTAGGCACAAGCATAGGCAGCGAAACAGATGACAGGAGCGGGGCAAAGACGAGGAAAAGGGCACGCAGAATATGCAAAACCCTCCAGCAATCGGCGCCCATCATAACACGCAAAAGAGAACAGAACAAAATAGCACGCGCACAAGTAACGGTGCTTCGGTACCCAGAGCTTGTGCATAGGCTCGAACAAAACAGCACGCGCACAAGTAACGGTGCTTCGGTAACCAGAGCGCGAGCATAGACTGCAGCTGCACACAGGCAACGGGATCGCGACAATTTTGAAGCGACGGCGCCAGTTAGGCAGCGACGCTAGGCAAGCGGCCGAGCCGTACAAGCAAAGAAGTGCGAAGAGAACGACAACAGCAAGGCACGATCGGTCGAACGCAGCGGCGACAAAGCAAATGCAGCGAAGCAAAGTAGTCTCAGTATTTTTAAAATTTCTGTAAAGACCCTGGCGATACTCTGTAAGGACGTTTTCTTAGGCTGGGGTACATATCTCAGTCTCTTATCGCGGGGAGCGTCCGCGGCCGCAGGCGCTTTCGCTAGCACTCCCACAAGTTGCTCTGGGGCGTATTCCACCACCGCAACTTGTTAAAGTGCACGCTCACGCACCCTGCTCGCCAGCTATCGTCCGCTCACGATGCCGCTCACGGTCGATCGTTGGCCGTGTGGTACGCCCGTGACCACAGGTACTTGCGCCTGTGCTCCCACAAGTCGCTCAAAAGGTGTATTCCACCACCGCAACCCGTTAAAGCACACGCTCACGCACCCGTATGCCAACTAGCGTTTTACTCACGGCACTTCTTACGATCGGCCGTTAGCCGCGCAGAACGCCCGTGACTGCAGATGCTTGCGCCTATGCCCCCACAAGTCGCTCAATTGGTGTATTCCACCACCGCAACCTATTGGGGCACACGCTCACGCACCCACTTGCCAACTAGCGCTCACTCAAGGCACGGACGGCGAGTGTCTATGCCCAGAGTCGCTCACTGATCAGCGGAGCACCGGCATGCCAGAAAGCACGACTTTGGAAATACACACAAACACGGGCACACACGTACACGACACATTCACTGATATTTTTGGGAAGAATTTAAATCACTGGGTTTTCTTTCAAAATAATCACTGCGGGTTTGGTTTTATTTCTTTAATTCGTACGCATGTACATACAGTGAGCGTCATAAAAGGCCCAAACAGAAACTTAAATGTAAAATTGCAGACAAACTGAATAATATTGCGCCAGAAGAAAATGAGACTGAAAGTGAATTGAATGAAGTGCAAACGGATAAAAATATACATAATGAAAATTAACTTAATGATAAATTTGACAGTTCTGGTAATACCCTCAATGAGGACTTAAAAACATGGTTCTTAAGACATAGAACGACCCGTGACTGCGCAGTTGACTTAGTGCATGTGGTAAAGAAAAATAATGTAAATGTTGCGCATTTTTGGGCCATGGATTTTAAAAAAATTCATGGTCTACTGTGTTTGTCGGAACGCAAATGTGCGTAACAGGCAGAAGGAGTCATCTCCGACCCCATAAACTATATATATTCTGAATCAGTATCAACAGCCGAGTCGATTGAGCCATGTCTGTCTGTCCATCTGTCTGTCTGTCCGTCTGTCTGTCTGTATGAACACCTGGATCTCAGAAACTATAAGAGCTAGAGTCTTCAAATTTTGTGACAACATCCGTGTAGGTTGCAGTGTCTCAAAGTTTTTTTGAAATTTGGCCACGCCTCTAACCGCCTCTGTAAATCAGTAATAACAATGAAATATACACAATATACACCCAACAACAAAAGTTGTACATCTCACATGACAAATACCTTTTCACGGGTGTTTTCTGAAAATTTCATTTAAATCGGACTAAAAATAAGTGAGATATGATCCGAATTAAACTCAATTTGAACGTATACTTATGCGTATATTAAGACCTAATATACGCATAATACCAAAGTTCGAATCTAGCGTCGGACACACAGCATTTAAGAAAATTTTTATTTGCATAGAATGGTAACAGAATTGCCAGCTCAGAATGCAACTTTGCCGTTCGATCAAAAAATGAAGCAGTGGCTTAGTGGTTAGAGTGGCGGACGGGCAATTCTTAGAGAATCTGTTTGTGCGTGAGTTCGAGTCCTAGCGGAGGCTGGTGCAATATTTTATTTTTAATTACTTTTTTTTTTTTGGTTGTTTTTTTTCTTCATATAAACTAAAAGGAAAACAACAGACGTAAACTAAACCCGCTACCTAAATCCTAAATTATTTAATTAAATTTCAACAAAAATAGTTTCCCAAAACAAGTTTCATATTTTTATGCAATAGTTAAGACAATCAATGTACACGAATGTTAGAGCGGGACGCCGATACATGCATGTCTGTATTTGCACATTTATATTTCGGCGTCCTGCTCTAACATGTATCAATTGCCGTATTCGGCAACATACGCAACTGTCAGATTTGTGCAACATTCGGCAAAGTTAATAAAGTTTTAATTAAACATGTTGCGTACCAAAAAAAATTAAAAATTATTGTTTGTTAAGGTTTTAAATTATTTAATAGAAAAGAAAGAAAAAAGGAAAACATGTCACACATTGAACGCGGCAACAATCGAGCCCGAAACACTGTTACAACATCATTGGTCTTCGAATCCAGCACACACTCCGCTTAGCTACTGTACAACTTCCGCAGCCGCCACTCCTGTTTGGCATTATGCAAAAACGCATACACCAACTTATTGCCCTCTCGCCCTATCTAATGCTTATACTTCTTGTCTATTCTTCTTTGCATTGCTTATGTTCTTCTTCTTTCTGTGAATTGAATTTGTGCGTGTCGTTCGAATTAAATAATTAGAATATAAAATTTATATTTTTAAATGCTCTATAATAATTTAAAAAACCAATATTTTCATAATAAATAAGGGAAAATAAATGATACACGGTAAACCATGATAATCCATGGCCTTCTATAGTCAGCACCTGACTGTAGCGTTCGACTGGTTTAATTTAAAGTTGTTTTTCATTCAACATTACATATAAACATTTTTATACCCTTCGACCATTGAAAATGGTCAAAAAAGGGTATACTAACTTTGTGCAAATGTATGTAACAGGCAGAAGGAGGCGTGGGAGACCCCACAAAGTATATACTCGTATATTCTTGCTCAGGATCACTAGCCAAGTCAATTAAGCAATGTCTGTCTGTCTGTCCGGATGTCTGGATGTCCGGATGAACACACAGACCTCAGCTATTATAGAAGCTAGAGACACCAAATTTGGCATTAAGGTTTCTGTTGATCCGGGACAGGTGAAGTCCCTCCACTGTTTTTGGCAATTTTTTGCAAGCATCAGACACGCAGAGGTAAAATGAGTGACATATACATTTTATCAAAAACAAATTCGGAATATCTTTTTTATATGGAATGTTCCTTTCTTCAAAAAACTTTTTGCATTCGTTATGTAATGCCGTAACAGAACTGTCAGTGATATAAGCCCTAAAACGGTATCTTGTACTTTGAATGCCACTGCAGTTCTTGCAATAAGAGCGAAATGCTTCGTTATAGATGTGTCTGTGCTTTCATAGATAATAGCGGGAACTTATTTAATTCCAACCGTTCTATTAACTGGTCCTCTGCCACTTGTCCAGTTACCGAAGTTATAATTTTGTCCGTACGAATTTGATTGATGGTACGATTTTTGGTTCGCACGCAATAGATTGCAAGACACTGTTTAAAACTTCCGCCTAAGAAAATGGAAGATTGTTTTTCGCCAAAAATAAAGCCATTTTTATTTCAGCACATTTTACCTTGTTTTTATGCGATGTTGACGCCTCAGGCAATATTGACAGTATGATTGGTTGATCGACGCCTATGAGTAAAATATTGACAACAAGACTGATTATTATAACATATAACAAAACAACATAAAACACTGATCATTGTTTAATACATATTTCACAAAACAATTCGAACTAATAATTAAAATCATTTTGCCTTCTGCACTGTGTTAATTTTTGCAGATTTTAACTAGATAGTGATTCCGTTGCATTGGTTGCTTCTGCTTTATTCTTCTTTTGAGATAACGGTAAGCTACCGCAGCGTGTGAACTAATAGCAGTAATTTTTTTCTCATCTCTTAAGTCTACCTTTTGAATAATTATTCATATTTTTGTTATGGAAAATAGAACAACATTTTTTTGTCATCATAAAGAGAGTTAAATTCTCTTTTACACAGTGACTGATTTGGTTGAAGTTTCAATTTACTCTATCGTTTTGGTTGCGTGCACGCTTTGCCCTCACACGTGCTGTGCTGCGGCAGAATTTCGGTACCCTATACTAGTGAGTTGTGTAATGCGAGTTTTTGTCCGCCTCTGTAGTACACCAAAAGAATTTGGCATGTACTTTCCGCTGTTTGAGTAATCTATATTTTTATGCTTAGTTGTTATATCAATTGAGAGAGTACTGTACAGTTAAACATTAATTACATTATTTTGTTATTCAATTAAAATACGAGAGCAATAGCTGCACGGCACGCCATAGTGGAATAATCTTCGACCAATGTTCCGGTCAAGATTAATTTAATTTAAAATTCAATTCTAAAAATTTCATTTTGATCGGACAATAAACACAGAACTTATTTAAGAAAGTACATAAAAGCATAACTGCAAGCGCGAGCCCCATCAGACCTGTTACTGACGAGCATAATATGAGGGCATGTATATGAGTATGAATTTAACAAATTTCAATATATGTATGTGTATGTGTATGTAAGCATATAATATATGTTATGTTGGATGGTTTTTCTGACAGCCAAATAGTATTTTTACGGAGGAGGACGAGTATGAAGAAATTCAATATATGGAGTCGGTGCTCATGGCAATCATGCTCTTCACAGTACCAATCTGAGTACTTTTCAACGCTTTCAGCTTGCGCAATGCACTCATTTACAATTGTTTGCTTTATTTTCCTCACGTATGGATAGTTCTTCTGTGAAATATCCGGTAATCATTAAATTGAAGAAATCATCGTGTGAAGCTATTAGTTTAAAATTATTATTTATGGTTTTAAAGTTTTTATTAAACAAAAATAACTCCGATTCTTCGCAAATTGCAAGATCGTCCTTCAGGAGTAGACTACATTGATCACAATTGTATTTACTTTGTGACTTAAACAGCACATACTCTGTTGAGTATCGCAATGCGTTTTCATCAGCTCAGAGTTCTCTGAACTTCCTCAACATGGGCTATGTCCATATTTGTATAACTGTCGATAGTGAAATCAAAGTTATCGCACTCTTCTTGCTCTGGGTTATTTGCAATGTTTGCCAGTTCTTGCTTTGCTTCTTCTACGACATTTATTAGCAAGTCATCATCTGGCACACAATTTCCAGTGCTCTTCTTTGAAGTGATGATCTTCATTGATAGCATCTTGGATATGATTGCGTTAAACTCAAAGAGCATGGGATTATTATTTGTTCCACCTCTGCTTCTTATTAAGTAGAATAAGTGCTCCAGAGCATCTTGGTTGAGTCGCGACAGTATCAGAAACTGGTAATCACATTCAGTCCAAACATCTTGCGCAAGCATCAAGATTGAATTAATTGTATGAATTAAGGCATCAATACAATAAACTTTGTTGCATTGAGGCAGACACTTCATTAAATAGTGCTTCATTTCAATCAAGAAATTTTCTATTTCGCTATTTTGTTTTAGTGCCGACTTGAATGGGTTCCTGTCATACACATTATTTCTGTTCAAGCAGTCAAACAACTTATTAATCATTTCTACGAACATGTCCCATTTAGAATAAGGGTTTTGATTGCAGACGATACAGTGTGGCTAAATACTTGTATTGCATATTTATCCTTCATTTTTTCAAATGAATTGGGGTGGATGTGCTTTCTTGTCAGCTTTGGACACAATCTAGCCGAAGTGTTGTTTGTGTCAATTTCAAAAAGTTTAACAATTATTTGCCATGACACTTTACCATCTGGCGTATAAATCATCCCATTCATTAGGGTATTTCTTATTGATTTAATTAAGTGTGGGACATCATAAATTGTAAATATTTTTTTCGCATTTACAAGATAGTATGGAGTTTCCAAATAACCTATATTTTTGGCAAACGCTGCTCTATTATTTGGGGCTTGGTCGCAAACAATGGCTCTTATATTTAGGGCACACTTTTGAGCGGCTGTTATATTTTCAATTATCGTCTCTTTAAGTTTTGAAGATGTGCCCACGAACCATAAAGACGCAAATTTGTTTGCATAATTCCATGGTTTTATCACAGCCGTCGTCCGCAAATCCTTCCACTTCGTCATGGTGGGAACTATATTGGAGGCGTTTTCTTATTGATATTTCATCAAATAAGAGAGCAGCTTGCTTACTATTTATGTCCATTTTTGAAAATATTGCTGTTAAATTATTCAGCACACTTTCATTGAACCCGGGTGTCATATTTTTTATAGGTGCCATCTCACTAATGAAGCCTTTGAAGGAAGATAAAAATCAAGATCATCTTTTATAAAGGAGTAGGCTTTGGCAGAATAAAAGTTTATACTCTGTGCACAAACTTTATCTTCTTTCCACGTTTGCTTTTTCCTTATCAAAATTTTGCAAAACGTGGCTGAATTTTCAAAGAGAGTCCTTTGTTGTCAAGAATTCTATATATATTGTTGCCCTTTATTTTTTTCAAATACTTGACATTCTTCAATTTTTCCCTGTTTCTGCACACTCGTAAAATCATTAATTTCTTTCTATAAGACCTTAGCTTTTTTTATCATTTAGTTCCTTTTAGCTGCCCAATATTTATTCCTGTAGAATATTTCATTTTGCTCTTTTTTCAGGCAATTGGCGCAGAAGTCAATATTTGTATCAAAGGATTTTTCTTTTTTCAGTGACACGTCATTTTCTGAATGACTTTCAGTGTCCATATATTCCACGTTTGTTTGAACATAAGTTCTAGGTGCACTTTTGTAAACAGGAATTTGTTCACATATTTCATCAGTAATCTCGTACATCCCAATGTTGGAGTTAACTGTCGTATTCAAATTCAAAATTGGCTCTTCTACCAAACTCAGAGTCGGCGTAGCCCCTTTCTTTAATACTCTCCCAACTAAATATTTAAAAAATACTGATTTAATCAATTATTTTGCAAAAATCTTTCTCACCAAAATGTAACGATGATGTCTCGCTTGCAGTCAAGTGAAAATAATTTTTTTTTCGCGTAAAAGCGAGTTGTTTAAAAGCGCGGTCAAAGACGATGCATAGGAAAATGAAAATAGCAAAATCAAAAAAAAAACAACAAAATTAAGAAAAACAACAACAAAATTCGAGCGGCGAAAACAAAAACAAATCAATCACTTGTTTTGGCAACAACAACGTTCTCTGCATATGCACATACACGCACACACATTTGTGCATGCACACACACATATAAACGCATATAAGCAGCGAAACCCACCCCATATCAAAATAAATAATTTGATAAGACAAGTTGTTAATTGCAACCTGTTAACAGGTTTACAAATTAGTTTATGTATCATTACAAATACAAAATTACTGAAATACATAAAAATGTATTTCTTTTTATTTAATGGTCTATTTATAAATGTTTTTTTATTTGTTCAGGGGAGAAAATAATAAGTGCTTTAAATATCTGTAAGATATTAAAAATTAATTCTGCAGGTGATCAATTAATAAAAATTTATTTAATGTGGAATAAGATAACAAATTAAAAATGCTAGAAGATGCGCGGCAAATTAAAATGCGTAAATCAAAACAAAGGACAGACAAGTAATCAAAACAAAACAATGAATTTGGCGCGTGCCTACACCAAAGCACTCCCTTGTCAACATGTCATTCTGGGTCTATAGGCTGCTTGGTCTCGATGCTGAAAGACAAAATTGACTGCTCGTAGGCCATGCTCTTGTGTGTTGCCAAACTTCACTAGCAACGCATACATTCACTTGCCAGCATGTGCATACATACACGCACACATTGAAACGATCGCACAGCGCAAGAAGAACGCGCGTGCTTATCGTCCCGCTGTCGTTGTGCGACTGAAGCAGATTTGATCCCATGCGCTGTTTGTACTGAGAGCCGAACATCGAAGTTCCCAGCCGAGCGTGCAGCCGAAGTGTATGGGGTCCAGGATTGAAAAAAACAGTGATAACACTTTTACCCCCTGTTTGAGGTCTCTATGTGTTCAGTGCTTAGTGCTTCTGTGCAATTCGGTGCAGCAAAATAGCGCCATAGCCAACAGAACTCGCGTCTGTGTGGATCTCGATAGAAAATTGTGGGTCGAATATAGTAAGGCCGGGTTTATTAGTTAAAATAGATATTACTTTTTGCCGTATTTGCTCATGCTCCAATTCCCACAAAAATGATTTGCTCTTTGAAGTAAGGCCGTAAAGAGGTTTCATCAGTTGTGAAGTTGGGTACAAATAGTCGAAAATTAAGACTAGCCCAATAAATTGTCTCAACTGAGTGACGGTCTACGGGGAGGCAAACTCAAAAGGGCTCGAATTTTCCTGGGATTTGGTCGAATCTCGCCTGTCTTTACCTCGAAGCCCAAATATTCAACACAAGACTTAAGAAAGGAACATTTTTTAATATTAAAAAAATCCAGCATGCGTAAGTGTTTCCAATACTATTTGCAATCTTTCAAAAGCTTCTTCTTTTGTACGTGCAATTATCGTTACGTCATCCCTATAAAAAATGGCATATGAATGGGTAAGATCACCTAAGGCACGATTAATAGCTCTTTGGAATACGGAATGTGCATTTTAAAGCCCGAATGGCATAGTCAAATATTCGTACTGACCTTCTGGGGTGACGAATGCCGTTCTCTCGACTGAATTCGGGTGTATGGGGATCTGGTGAAATCCGCTTGCCATGTCTATACAGATGAAAAACCTAGCAGCCTACTCAGCCTAGCTAGTTGATCAGAAATTAGCGGCAAAGGGTACTTGTCAGATATGGTATTTGCGTTTAGCTCTCTATAATCCACGCAGAGGCGGTCAGTACCATTTTTTTTTCGGACAAGTAACATTGGGGGAGGAACTAATAATGTTTGATTTCAACAGCTGTTAAATTAAATGCCGAACTTTTTCCTTTTCCTCCACACTCAACCTATATGGGCTCCTTTTAACCATCTTATTTTGATCGATCAAGCGAATTTCTAACTGTCCCGTAGTCACACGGCTTTGTGGAATACCATTCATGAATGACCCTGAATATTCTTGTATTATTGACAACAATTGGTCTCTATCAGGTCCATGCAAATCGGTGTCAACACTAGCCAAATCAGGATTCTTTTTGGAAACTTCAACAGGGAATACAGATTTTTCATTAAACATAGTAAGAGATTTTGATGTTATTGTCACACCGACTCCCTGACTCAAAATATCTCGACCAATCAGAGCCTCATACTTAATATAATTGTCTAACACTACAAGAAACAATATTTCATATGAACGGTCACAAATCAAAACATTGGCCAATATCTGCAAAGTGCTACAAATAGTATTGCTACCAAGACCCCTTAAAATAACTACGTTGCCCATTCTGGATCCAGATAGTCTCTTGACTCTTGATAAGTGAACACTCGGCTGCAGAATCAAAACAAAATTGGAACGACTCACCAGATTGCGAAAACGTTCCTACAGGTTCCAAAACGGTACAAATGTTGACATCTTTTACAATGTTGTTTTTGGAAGACGACAGTCGCTCCTGACGATCAGGACATAATGTAGAGATGTGTCCAGCTTTTCCGCAGTTGAAACAAGTCAAAGTAGACCGGTTCTTCCCTGATGGTTGCTTGCCGGGTTGCTGGACGCGCACTGCCATTGTTTTTGATCGACAATCCGCCTTTTTGTGACCCGGCTTTCCGCAGTTGTGACACTTGAAGTAGAGCTTAGCTCGTTTTCCTAACGGCTCTGATGTACCATCGTTTGAAAGGTGGCTCGGTGCGGGGTTAAATGCATAGGCCTTCAGTTCTTGATGCAGCTCGTTACGAGTGTTGATGTCAGAAGTGAAAACTTAACGCCGCAAACGCCTGTCAATTCCAGCTGCATGCGCCAGTGTAATGGACACTGTGATTTGCTCCACACTCAGCGTCTTCCATTTGGCCACAAGCGAAGTAACCTTTCGGCTTCCATATAACTAGCCGGCTTAATGCCGACTGACTTGACCGCTCAAGATCATCAAGCGCAATATAATAAGAGGCACTGCCCAATCCCTACTACTTACGATGAAGGTAAGTCCATCAGGGATTGGCAGCAAAGATGGGATGCATCAAGCAGCGGGAGGTGGACACATCGACTGGTGCCTAATATAGAAGCATGGGTCAGCAGAAGCCACGGACGGACTACTATATAATCCAGTTTTTTACAGGACATGGCTGTTTCAGGCGCTATCTGAACCAGTACGGTCATGACCCTGAAGCTGTGTGCGATCTTTGCAATGAAGACGATGAGACTGTGGAACACATTTTCTTCCACTGCCCTTATTACGCAGATGATCGGGAAATCGTCAATCGACGCTTAGGAGTAACTGTAAGCCCAGAAAATATTGTTGGGGTTATGTTAGAGACCCCAGAAAACTGGGATTGTATTAAAGAAATGTGTGTGTGCATTATGGTAGAGCAGCGTAGGCTAGAAAGTCTGCGAAGCAGCCAACAAACAGGTAGAGCCACCACAGGGCTAAGCTCGGTCCCTTGCGATGTTTTTACTTCAGGAGTGGTTTCGCAAGGGATACCTCAAACGAGCAGTAGGGGAATTGTTCTTTAGCGGGTTTTTAGTGGGTGCGGGTCCCACACTACCGTCTCTAGGACGGTGTCTATCAAGATTTTTTCCCATGAACACTCCAATATAAAAAAAACAAAAATAAAAAACACAAAATCTTTACATCTTGCCATCCGCCACTCTAACCAATCAGCAACTGCTTTATTTGTTGTGCGATCGGCAAAGTTGCACCATTCTATGCAAATAAAAAGTAATGTAAAATACTGTATGTCCGACGCTAGAGTTGAACTTCGGTATGCTTTGCGTAATTAGGTCTTAATTATACCCATAAGTATATGTTCAAATTCAGTTTTATTCGGATCATATCTCACTTATTTATAGTCTGATTTAAATGAAATTTTCAGAAAACACCCGTGGCAAAGTATTTGTCATGTATAACTGTATGGATGAACAACTTTGGTTATTAGGTGTATATTGAGTATATTTAATAGTTATTACTGATTTACAGAGGCGGGAAAGAGCGTGGCCAAATTTCACAAAAAACTTTGGTAAGCCTGAATATACACGTATGTTTATATTTATTTATTTTATAGCTCTAGCTGTTATAGTGGCTGAGATCCAGGCGTTCATACAGACGGACAGACAGACAGTGCTTAATCGACTGGGCTGTTGATACTGATTAAAAATATATATAGTTTATGGGGTCGGAGATGCCTCCTTCTGCCTGTTACGCACATTTTCGTTCTGCTGTGCGATCGTTTCAATGTGTGCGTTAATGTATGCACATGCTGGCATGTGAATGTTTGCGTTGCTAGTGAAGTTTGACAACAGGCAAATGCTTCGGCCGGCGCGCTGCACAGTGATTCCCCCCAAAGGCCAAAAACAAAACAAGAGGAACAGTAAAGCGGCACGCGACAGTGGGATACCCCTCGATCTTTTTTTAAACGTTAAGAGTCCATAATTGTACGATACTACTATTTAAAAGAAATATCGTAAACTAAGCATATATATGCGTCTTTATATGAATACGTGTATGTCATTGTTATATTTACCTTGGCGCTCTGACGCTGCAAGAAGCGCGCCACATTTAACATTAAATAAATATAAGTTAAGCTTAAGTCTTATATACCCCGTAGAAGCACAGGCAGAATCAAAGGTAGCGAAGTAAAAGACAGGGGCATAGGCAGAAACATGGAAAAGGGCGCACAACACAAGCAAACCATCAGACATTCGGCGCCCATGCCTAGTGCACACCCAAGTTACGATATTTCAGTACCCAGGGCGCGCAAGACGCGAGCCTAACGCACACACACCTAACGGTGCCCGGGTACCCAGAGTGTGACCTCGGTTAACGCACAAGTAACGGTGCTTCGGTACCCAGAGCTCGTGCATAGACTGCAGCTGCACACAGGCAACGGGATCGCGACAATTTTAGAAGCGACGGCGCCAGCTTGGCAGCGACGCTAGGCAAGCAGCAGAGCCGTGCGAGCAGCGAAGTGCGAGCAGAGCGACGGCAGCAAGGCACGATCTGCCGAAGGCAGCGGCGCTCTGCAAGCAGCGGCGACACATGTAGGTGGCGCGCTAGGCCGGTAGCGAGACGCGGGGAGCGGAATGCAAGCCGCAAAACTAGAGCACAGGACAGTTGATCGCGAGAAGCAGAAGTAATTGGGCGTAAAAGCTCCAATAAAAATAAAAGTGTCAGTAAAACATAAAAGTTCAAGTGCAAGTCCAGTGCCAGCAAGGACCAAGGACCTCCTCCCCCTCTGAAATAAAAATGGATCCTGTCGCAGGACGAAGCAGGTGAGCAGTGAGAGGGATATTGAAAGCGCAGTTATGTGCTGCGTATGGTGCGAAGTAGGTAGGAAGGCAGGGACAATTTTAGATTAAGAAAACTAGTGTTAGCAAAGCGTAGAGAGAAAATACAAACCATGCGTACGAATTAAAGAAATAAAACCAAACCCGCAGTGATTATTTTGAAAGAAAACCCAGTGATTTAAATTCTTCCCAAAAATATCAGTGAATGTGTCGCGTACGTGTGTGCCCGTGTTTGTGTGTATTTCCAAAGTCGTGCTTTCTGGTATGCCGGTGCTCCGCTGGCCAGTGAGCGACTCTGGGCATACACACTCGCCGTCCGTGCCTTGAGTGAGCGCTAGTTGACAAGTGGGTGCGTGAGCGTGTGCCCTAATAGGTTGCGGTAGTGGAATACACCATTGAGCGACTTGTGGGAGCATAGGCGCAAGTACGTGCGGTCACGGGCGTTCTGCACGGTCAACGGCCGATCGTGGGTAATGCCGTGGGTAAAACGCTAGTTGGCAAGCGGGTGCGTGAGCTTGTGCTCTAACGGGTTGCGGTGGTGGAATACACCATTGAGCGACTTGTGGGAGCTTAGGCGCAAGTACCTGCGGTCACGGGCGTTCTGCGCGGCCAACGATCGACCGTGAGAGGCGTCGTGAGGGGACGATAGCAGGCGAGCAGAGTGCGTTAGCGAGCATTCTAACAAGTTGCGGTGTGGTGGAATACGCCACAGAGCGACTTGTGGAAGTGCTAGCGAAAGCGCCTGCGGCCGCGGACGTTCCTCGCGATAAGCCGCCGGTCAGGCACGCGTGACACGCGACACATGCACGCGAGTCCCAAGAATACCACGTGGATCCACACGTGGCCAGCGAGCACATGTTAATGACGTGGACCATGCTCATCGCCTATACCCTGTACATATCTGAGCAGGGCATGACCTGTTAGTAACCCCTCTTTCTAAAGTCTTTAGTACTTATTAATTTTCTGTAAAGACCCTGGCGAGACTGAGATGCCATATTATTTAAAGCTACAGCAAACGCCTGATCATCTCGTTGACGCATAATCTCGGTAAGTTCAAAAAACTTAAAAGAATCCCATAAAGAAGATCCGTATATAGCAGTATACGGATCATACGAATCAGAAGTGGATTTGAAAATCCAACGATCTCCAACAGAACTAAGCTGTCTGAGATCGCCGAAAACAATAACAGATATCCCTCCGAATGGTACCTCTCTGTTATCTAAAATTTGTTTAAGCCGGCTATCTAAATATGAAAACATTTTTGCTCCGACCATTGATATTTCATCAATAATCAAAAGTTTAAGATCACTTTATCTTGACAAAAGGACCAATTACCTCAACAAGCTCGACGCTCACCCTAACCCTCTTGCCAAGCGATTATTGCGAGCTTGCAGCTCATCTAAACTGCAGCGCTTTGATCAATCTGCCCAGCTGTAACTTCTCAGGGCTGCTGAACAACAATTCAAAAAATTGAAAATTGTATTCTTAATTAGATTAAGATTTGTAAACTTTTTTTTAGTCTCATAAACTGAGAAGATTCAATAAATAAGAAGAAATGCTTTAAAAAAACAAAAAAATCTTGAACGGGGATTATTTAGTTAGGCAGGTCCCAAGTTTTTAAGTGCGGTCCCAGATTGGTTTATAGGAAGGGAAAACATTGAATGAAGGGTAGAACCTCCAATTCCTAAACCTGCCTTCCCTGTGGGAGCACACAAAAGAATTTTGGCAGTTGATGGATCGCATCCAGGCCTACGGATATACAACTGGGACAGAGACTGAAAAATGGCTGAAATAATCCGACTTTTGCCGACTCCAGCACCGCCACCCACTAACGTGTATGAGTGTCATAAAATACTTTGTTTTGCTTGGAATTATGCAAAACATGGGTAAAATAGGTTTTTTTGCTTAATATCAAGCGACTGAACAATTTTGGACAAATATTCAGCGGATATTCGTGGCGGAAGTTTAGCTATGCGAATAGTTTCTTCTGATTCTGATCACCACTGCCATTGACATTCAAAACATTAAGCTGAGAACTTATTTCAGCTAAGCCTAATACCCTAAACTCATCATCTTCCTGACCTGCTTCAGCTGTTCTATCCTCACTGTTGGTTTCCATTTCCATGGCCCTCCTAAGCGCGTCTTCTAAATCTTCTAATACATTATATTTCTTAAAATTAAGTTTCATTAAATCTTCATTTGCGCTATAAACTTCCTTGCAATTTCGGTCTATCAGCTCTAACTTTTCGTCCTTCCGAGGCAAATATAACATTAAAAGTTCCCTATAATAGCTAGGCCTATCTTTATTAATATTAAAACTCCTAAATCGAATGATTTTTGGCTTTGTTCGTTCCCTAACAACTGGGACATTTTTACCCTATGCTGTGGTAGTGAAGTATTTATATAGGCTTCTCCGTTGCTAGCCTCAGACAATCGGATGCCTAAACAGCAATAGGCGGCTTCCTGAGCAGAAATCTCAGTGCCAGAAATAAATTTTTTACCAATATATTGCAACTTTTGCCTGACTGTGATATTTTTATTGTGGATCGCGTCCTCTGCGTCACGCATCCGTTTGGAAATTTCCCTTTGGGGCTTGTTTATATAATTAATTATATAACTGAAGCAAGCATAAGGATCCAAAATGAATTGAATGTCAATGTTGGCCCTTTGCATTCCGAGAATATGTTTATTATACGCATTTGTACAAATGGCATTAAAACTTCTCTTCAGAAAAATTTGTGGCTTTTTAAATCCAGATCTAAGAGCATATACATATATATTCCTCGTAAGTGAGGTTGACTTGGGTATGAGACAAAAAGTTGTCAAAAATGCTTAAGTGACTGATAGTTTCAGAATCGAATGTGAAGTTTAATACACTCTGTTTTTTTTTTGAAATTTTTCGATGAAGGGAATAATTATCAGTCTCTTCGGGAAGAAGCTTAAGAATTTCTGTTCGGGGCATTGGAAAAAATGGAATACCAAAGCGACAATAAGAGTTTCCTCCCAATTCACGTTGGCATGAGCGCCCGTGCTTGTGCTTTTGATATTCTATGAATGGAGCGAGTTCTTTATTTGTTACATCTGTAGTAACGAACTGATCGATAAATTCGATAACTGGAGGAATTGTAGATTCATTCTCAAAGTCCACTCCGTCTTTCAGCCAAAGCATTCCGTGAATATGAGGTGAACCTCTTTGTTGAAACTCGACTCTCCAGTAGTATAACACAACGTTGTGTCTGCCGAAAACACCTCCTTCTTTTTTCATGATTTTAAACAACATGTGACCGGGTCGGTACGAATCAGTCGAACTTTTTCGTTTGAAGCCAACCCAAGTGGCTCGTCTTCCGTAACTGCTTCCTTGTCGACAACTCTTTTGAGTATGACAAGGAGCTCCTCCCTCCTACTTTCAGCAGCAGACAAAGTTCTGAAGAAGGCAGACCGAATTGACGGATCATTGCCATGACCTTCTGTTTTCTGCTTCCCAATGAGCAGGAGACGTTCTAATACCCTTAAGGGCCCTATAAGCGTCATCATGACGAATTATGGTAAACTATCAATTTGATCCTCATTAAGGGCGTTAGAGGCAGTAATGGCTCAATATGAGCAGTTCTACAACCTCTCCTATCAAAATTCCTAAGGTCAGATCTAACTACGGTTGTAAAAGTCTGACAAGTTTTACGTTTAACGCCAGCATAAATAGTTGGAAACGCTAATTCCTCTGAATGAGCATCCAGAATCATATCGAGAGGTCTTTCGCCTTCGCCAGGAGCAATTATAATTCTTTGCATGACAACGTTCGCAACGTGATTATTATCGAGCAGAGTTTCTTGACCCCCCGGATTAAGCTCCTCTATTTCAATATCCTCATTAGGATAAAGTGGTCTTTCTTGAGCCATATTATTTACTAACTCTGCATCTGCCTGAGAAGTTATAAATGCAACAGTATCGGAATCGAAATTGGACATCCACTGCTCATTAAGAACTACATTTTTCTTTTCATAAAGCTCACTCTATACGAGGAATCTAATAGCATCTGAAATTTTTATTGGTCTGATGGTTTCTGCCATGAAATCATGGTTATATTCCATCCTACGCCTGAGGTGAAGCTATACAATCCCTGTTTCATGGAAAGCTCCTGGTAACGAAGTTACAATATTGCTAACAAGAATAGGGACATTATCAGCAGCTCCTTTGATGGCGTTTTGTCGACCAACACCTAAAAACTTAATCACCATAAATGGAAGTCGAGGTGATACATATAAGTCGCTCCTCTAAAGGAGTAAGCCCTTTCAGACATTCAGGCAAGTTAGGGAAATCTAAACCATTTGTTATGGAAAATTTTGGTTTTTTACCAGCCATAATGTTACGGCTACAAGTATTGCAGAATTGAAAAGATTCGTCAGAAGATGGGAATTGACTGGAAAGACTTAGAATATCTGCATTAAACTCATTTCCACTTTCAATAAAAGCCCTTGTAATTTTGCTAACTTGAAAGGGAAACCAAAGGCCTTTGCAACAAAAGCAAACTTGATCAGGACCCAGTTTAACCATTCTATTAAAAATTTCTATATGCGCTTCTAGGGTTGATAAACTGGGTGAATTGTCAT
Organism: Zaprionus africanus; assembly: GCA_018151435.1. Classification (NCBI taxonomy): domain Eukaryota; kingdom Metazoa; phylum Arthropoda; class Insecta; order Diptera; family Drosophilidae; genus Zaprionus; species Zaprionus africanus. The sequence continues at coordinate 17,442 of JAECXB010000373.1, read as the reverse complement.
CAAAGCTATTTGAACGTTCCTGTCTCATACGCTCTGCATTTCGTCGATTTTCTGCTTTTCTGTTCTGACTCCTATATTGACTGACTCTTAAACTCAGACATCAGTAATAGCTTGACGCTCTAAGAGGCGGGCACTTCGACGTCGTGCACTGTCAGGAGCCTGATCGGCAATACTCCTTGCAAGATTGTCCCTAACTTGGGAGCTACTCATCGTATCTTCTGTATATCAGCCTGCACCTCACTTTCGCGTATGCGCGTAGATTTACATAAATCAGTAACCGGCCCTGTATATTTTACTCTTCCCTCTTCTCTTATTTCTAATTCTAAATTTTGTGCTGCTGTATTTTCTATGAGCTCAGTTTCCCTAAACTGCGTATTGGCTCTGCGATCTCTCTGGGCTCTAACATTTCTATCATTTTCAGCCTGAGAATATTCCTCTTGCTGCCTATTCAATAAATTTCTGCGCCTCCGATTATCTGCTTTTTAAGCAGCAGACTGTCTTTGGCGAGGCATTTTAATTTAATTGGAATAAACAAAAATTTAAAAAATAATAAGTTATTATTATAATATAAATAATAATATTATTATTACTATTGTAATAAAAATAATTATAATATTATTGTATAATAAAATAAATTAATAAATATATAATAAAATACAATATAATAATTTATTATATAATACGGTTATTATATTTAGCATTATAAAATGTTATTATATTGAATTTTAGAATAATAAATTGTTAGAAAAATTATTAAAAGTTTAAAATTTAACTTATCTGTCCCACTGTGCGCGATCAACGTCAGAACTGTACCAAAATATGTAACGACTCGCGAAACCGTCACAACGCACAGATTTATGTCTCCCTCAGTGTGTTCTGCAAACGTAGTTTTGCTTGTCCACACTCCAGGGTCGCTTCGATGCCTCGCAGGAAGGCCATTCCTAGGATTACTTTGTCCAGAATGACGGGTAGTACCAACATTGGCACTGTCGTCTCCTTCTGTCCGAGCTGAATCCTCACTCTTAGGGCTCGCGTCACGTCTCTCGATGTGTGATGCGGATCAACGCTGCTCGCTCGTTCTCTGGTGTACTAAGCCTGGCGGCCATATGCTCGCTGATGAAGCTGCGTGTGGCCCCCGTGTCGATCGTGGCATCCGTCACCAGCACCTCGATCCTGACATGCGCGACCATTACAGCATCTCATAGGTGCTATACCGGGGAACTGCGGCAGTCCGCATGCATGTGCCCGGGCTGTGCGCAGTTATGGCTCCTAGTGGTGCCACGTGCGGGGAAGCTCCTACTGTTGCGGGTGTTGTTGCCTTTACGTTGGGCGTTGTTGGCGGATTTGGGGTCTTCGGGGCTTCCCGTCGTTGATCCAACTGGTTTGCCCCTTGTCGCTGCTACTCTTTGGTCGTCTCGTAGGTGGTCACGAGTTTGTCCAGCTGTGCCAGCGTTCCAAACTCGTGACAGCGGGTGAACTCCGGTACTCCGGCAACATGTTGTCATAAATCCTGTACAGCTCCTGTTCCTTCGTGTACTTCGCGCGCCTCATCATCAGTCGCAGCGCCAGTTGTTGGTACTTGTTGCACATCGATGCTGTATAACGCCTCCTTCTCCACCAGCTGATCGATGAATCCCCAAGGATCGGTCGGCCGACTCATATGGGGCTATCCATTTGTGGCGCGGTCCGCCGCTTCCAATGTTAACCGAAAACGTGGGGTTTGGCGCCGGAACGGCTAGTGTATGTCGACTGACAGCGCTCCTCGCAGGACTCGATGCTCGTCGGGCCTTGAAACTCGGTATAGGGATGACACCCTCGGATTCATCTTCCACCGGTGCCGGCGATGCGTCATGTGAGCGTGTCCGGGGTTGTTTGGGGTCCGGCGTGACTGCGTTGCCTAGACTTGTCTCATTTTCCAGTAGTCGCTGCGACTGGTCCTTGGACAAGTCTCCTTGGCTGGCGAATGCTAGCAGGCGAATCCGCATTTCCTCCACTGTGTCGTTGGTGTCCAGTGCGAACTCCTTCAGGATGAGCTGCAGTTCGCTCTTGCGACAGAAAGCGATCCAGCGTGTTCCAATGTTTTGTAAAATTTGTGATGCGCGGTCAATTTCGTTGATTAAAAGCGAGTAGACGCGGCGACGGTCAAATTCTGTTGACTCGAGCTTGCACTGGTTAAATGTTTGTAAATCTCCGGCGAGATTTACTGACACGTTGATCCCTGACTGGTTAAATGTGTATTAAATCTCCAGCGAGATTTTATGGGCACGTGGTTCTTGCACTGGTTAAAATGTGTATTAAATCTCCGGGGAGATTTCTTGACACGAGGTTTCTTATAAAATGTTTAAATCTCCGATCTCAATTGCTCTTTTAAATATGTTACACCGAGTCTTATTTTTGTTACGGATGTTCTCAGGGTGCATGCCCGATCACGACTGATTCACTCGGAAATCGACACCGAGTCTTATAGGACATTGGTGCGCAGCTGTGCCGACGCCAGGACAAGGTGAAGTAATGTAAAAGAGACCAGAAAGGTCAAAGTTCGCGCATACGTTAGTATGCGCAGTATTCGTAGTCGCGCCTGCATGGTGCGTGCCAAGCAGAAAGAAGCAATTGCTAAAAATGTCGTTAAATTTAAATGATCTGCGACATATGCATATGTAGCGCGTGCCAAAATTCGTTACATTTTCTTCTTCTTGATTTTTGCCACGCACTAAAAATGCAAAGCGTCTTCTCCCTTTGTCTTTTGTCTCATGTGCTGCGAGAGTTGTACAGTGGCTGAGTGGACTATGTCGCGGACTCTAAGTCCTATGGTACGAGTATCGTCCATGTCGCGAATTCGATTGCTGCCGCGATCGACGTTGTTAATTATAATTTCTCCATTAAAAACTTTTTCTTTTCACAAAAGGGTCGGCGGCGCTAGGCGTTTTTATTTGCCGGCCGGCCGGCCGTTGCACAAATCCAGTACCATGTATCAATTATTGATGAACAACTTTTTTCAGTAAAAATTAATTTTATACTCGTAATTTAACATTTAGGGTAGCGGGTATATCACAGCCAGCTTGACTATTGATTTCGCTTCAACTTATATGAAGAAAATAAATACATAAAAAATGGAACAAAAAGAAAAGATGCAAACCCCACCCCCAAAAAAGAAACACCGCAGCGTTGTCGGCACTAAGGATCAAACAAAGGCACCCAAAAATCTACCAAACACATTTCCTTAAAAACTTTTTGCATTATGTAGATTATTATTAAATATTTTATACGGTATTCGAACGACACGCACAAATTCAATTGACGGCCAGAAGAAGAAGAACGCATAAACAATGCAAAAGCGAATAGACGAGAATTATAAGCATTAGATAGGGCTAGAGGGCAATAAGCTTTTGCTTATGCTAAACAGTAGTGATGTCCTCGGAAGTTGTACAGTAGCTAAGTGGAGTGTGTGCCGGATTCGAAGACGAAATATGATGACAATGATCGGGTTCGAATGTTGCCGCAATCAATGTGTGAGAGTTTTCCTTTTTATCTTTCTTTCCTATTAAATAGTTTTGAAGCTTGACAAACAATCATTTTTAAATTTTTTGGTAATCAACTTATTTAATTAGAACACTTTTATAAACTTTGCCGAATGTTGCACAAATCTGACAGTTGCGTATGTGTGCCCAATACGGCAATTGATGCGTGTTAGAGCGGGACGCCAAAACATAAATGTGCAAATGCAGACATGCATGTATCGGCATCCCGCTCTAAGAATTGTATACATTGATTGTCTTAACTATTGCACAAAAATATGAAATTTATTTTGGGAATCTGTTTTTATTGATATTTAATTAAATAATTTAGGATTTAGGTAGCGGGTGTAGTTTTCGACTGTTGTTTTCCTTTTAGTTTGTAAAAATAAAAAAAAAACCAAAAAAAAAGTAATTAAATTAAAATTTGCACCGGCCGCGCCATAGGGGCTCGAACTCACGCATGCAAGACTGCTGTTCGCCACTCTAACCACTAAGCCACCGCCTCATTTTACGCTCGATCGGCAAAGTTGCATTCTGAGCTAATTATGTTACCATTATATTTATGCAAATAAAAATTTTTGTTGAATGCTGTGTGCACGACGGTAGATTTGAACTTCGGTATGCTTGCGTAAATTAGGTCCTAATTATACGCATAAGTATACGTTCAAGTTGAGTTTAATTCGGATTATATCTCACTTATTTTTAGTCCGATTTAAATGAAACCTCCCGTGGAAAGTTATTTGTCATGTGAGATGTATAACTTTTGTTGTTAGGTGTATATTGTGTATATTAAACTATTATTACTGATTTACAGAGGCGGGAAGGGGCGTGGCCAAATTTGAAAAAGAACTTTGAGACACCTGAATATACATATGTATGTTGTCACAAAATTTTAAGACTCTAGCTCTCAGCTCAGATGGACAGACAGACATGGCTCAATCGACTCGGCTGTTGATACTGATTCAGAATATACAAAGTTTATGGGGTCGGAGATGCCTCCTTTGCACATTTGCGTTCCGACAAACACAGTAGACCATGAATTTTTTAAAATCCATGGCCTAAAAATGCTACATGCACGTATTCATATACAGTCGTTTGCTTGTGAAGGCTCACACGTTACGATATTTATATTAATAAGTAGTATCGTACAATTATTGACTCCTTACATTTCAAAAAAGATCGAAGGGTATCCCACTGTCGAGTGCCGTTGGACTGTTGCTCTTGTTTTGTTGTGTTTTGTCCCATTCTGTACTTTATTTAACATTTACACACGTCTTTAATTTTTTTCATTTGGTGTGACTTGTGAGAAAACATCAGAACGAAATGGAGGTAAGCGTAGAAAATTTAATTAACGAGGTCTTTTACGCCCAGCGCTATGGAATCAAAAGAGCAAGAACTATAACAATCGAATCTTGGTGGAAGAAATTGACCAAAATTTAAAACATATTAGAAACAGAAAGTATGTATCGATTTATTTATAACTGCAATTTATTTGTATTAACATATTTTTACTCGGTTCTCTGCGTGTGCAAACAAAGTCGCGAAAGGTGTTTCTAATTATATGGCCCGTTCTTAAATTAACATGATTGAAAGTTTCGTCGCTATGAGTTTCGTTATCAATATGAAAATTTTGTGTTTCTATATTAATATCATAAGGCCCTTCCAGGTCAATGATTGTATTATGGGAAATACATACAGATACTCTTCACATTTATATCAACAAAATTGGGGTCTGTCTCAATGGGCTTCCAGAGTAGACGTCATTTGGATGTGATGATACCAAAGGCACATTCAATACATCTTCGAGCTCTGGAAAGTCTACTGTTAAAATATTCGTTGTTTGCATTTATATCTCTTTTTAGGACATGGATTTTAAAAAAATTCATGAAATACTGTGTTTGTCGGAACGCAAATGTGCGTAACAGGCAGAAGGAGGCATCTGCGACCCCATAAACTATATATATTCTGAATAAGTATCAACAGCCGAGTCGATTGAGCCATGTCTGTCTGTCCGTCTGTCCGTCTGTCTGTCTGTATGAACACCTGGATCTCAGAAACTATAAGAGCTAGAGTCTTCAAATTTTGTGACAACATTCGTGTATATCCAGGTGTCTCAAAGTTTTTATAAAATTTGGCCACGCCCCTTCCCGCCTCTGTAAATCAGTAATAACTATTTAATATACACAATATACGCCCAACAACCAAAGTTATGCATCTCACATGACAAATACCTTTTCACGGGTGTTTTCTGAAAATTTCATTTAAATCGGACTAATAATAAGTGAGATATGATCCGAATTAAACTCAATTTGAACGTATACTTATGCGCATATTAAGACCTTATTTACGCATCATACCGAAGTTCGAATCGTCGGACACACAGCATTTTACAAAACTTTTTATTTGCATAGAATGGTAACAGAATTAGCTGAGAATGCAACTTTGCCGACCGATCAACAAATCGGGCGGTGGCTTAGTGGTTGGGGTGGCGGACGGCGGTCCTGCGTGCGTGAGTTCGAATCCCATGCACGGCCGGCTGGGTGGAACTTATTATTTTAATTACTTTTTTTTTGGTTATTTTTTTTTATTCTTATAAGCTTAAAGGAAAACTACAGTTATTTAATTAAATATCAATAAAAATAGTTATCAAAAATTAAATATTTTTTTTGCAATATTTGAGACAATCAATAAGTTACGAATGTTAGAGCGGGACGCCGATACATGCATGTCTGCATTTGCACATTTATGTTTCGGCGTCCCGCTCTAACACACATCAATTGCCGTATTCGGCGTAAGTACGCAACTGTCAGATTTGTACAACATTCGGCAAAGTTTATAAAAGTGTTCTACTTAATTAAATATGTTACGTACCAAAAAATCTAAAAACTATTGTTATGTTGCTGTTTAAATTACCTAATAGAAAAGAAAGAAAAAGGGAAAACTCGTCACACATTGATCGCGGCAGGAATCGAACCCGAGCACTGTCAACATCATTGGTCTTTGAATCGAGCACACACTCCGCTACGCTACTGTACAACTTCACATCAATTTATTGCCCTCTCGCTCTATCTAATGCTTATACTTCTTGTCTATTCGCTTTTGCATTGTTTATGTGTTCTTTTTTGTCTTTCAAATGAATTGAGTAATTAGAATATAAAATTTATATTTTTAAATTTTTCCAAATAAAGCAGAATTTTCATTTTAAATAACGGAATAATAATCCATGGCCTTCTACAGTCAGCACCTGACTGTAGCGTTCGACTGGTTGAATATGGCCTTAAAAGATTTCCGAGAAGTGGATAAGCCTCATCACCAATAAAAAAAACATATGGCATTTTTGTTTTTGTACCAGGCAAGCAAGAATCTGGCGGCAAGAATTTTTGACCCTTTAGAAGCATATGGAGTTGTGACTCATTGAATGTTTTTGCCTCCAACTTCTATGGCAATAAATTTGCAATTGGCATCTGCTACCGCTTGAAGTACTATCGAAAATTAATTTGTATCATTATAGAACAGAGCCCAGATCCGCTGGACACTTAATACGAATGTGTTTCCATCAATTGCTCTAGCACAATTAGCAAAGTTCCACAGATTCCAAAATTTGTCTGCCGTGTGGCTGAATATTTTCTTTCGTGGGCAGAGGCATATGTATCGGTTGTAGCTCCTCGCAAAGAGCATTTACAGTCTCTTTCACTACAGCTGAAACAGTAGTCCTTCCAATTTTAAATGAATATGCGAATGATGATGAATGAAAGATGATCTAGTGGTTAAAAGTCTGTAATTACGGATAATTTTTGACATCAGTGTAAATAATTTATTATATTTTTATTTTAGGAAGCTGTTTAAAAAAATAAGGGAAGAACATCCGTGACCAATTTCGCAATGAATGGAAAAAAATCCTGTTCCAAAATCTGGAGACCCTGGAGTTTCTAAGGAGGCTTACAGGCTTATTACTTCTTGGCCTTATTTCAAAAGTGTTATTTTTTTAAAGACCAAATGAAACGGCTGTAATTGGTTGGAAGTTTAGACACTTCATCGCAATTTTGCTTGGAGGCATCTACTCCAGGATTTTCATCAAAAGTGTCTCTAGATGAGACCATATCTGAAGAAATTTGCGAGCTATGTGAAGATGAACCAATTTATCAACCAAAAAAAAGCAAGAGAAGATGACTGCATCAAAAATTACTGTTGCTTGAAAAGAAAACTAATAACAAACAAGAGCAACAGTCGAGCGGCACTCGACAGTGGGATACCCTTCGACCTTTTTTTAAACTTTAGGAATCCATAATTGTACGATACTACTACTTAAAAGAAATATCGTAAAGTAAGCCTCTATATGCGTCTTTATATGAATACGTCTATATGCATATATCATTTCATTGGTCAAGCACAAATGTATGTGTGTGTGTGTGTGTGTGTGCGTTTGAATGCTAAAAATGCGTGTGCATAGAAGTGAAGAATCGAGCAACAGATCGCGCTCGCATTCTCTTTCTTTTTCTTTCCTATATCAGCGTTGCAATGACGTCACTGCTTCCTGGTCTGTTTACAAAATCAAATCGAAAAAGGTTTTTGTTTAATACCGTCTGTGTTTGTTGTCCTATCGGATTGGAATTTGAACATTATGTTGGTATTATAATAAGCTAACTATGGTCTTACTCCGAATGTTGTATATTTTATATGTCGCTCACAAATCAGCTTAAAAGATTAAATTATTGATTTGCGTGGGCGGTGGGCGTGCCACCCAACATTTGAAATAAACTTCATCTGCGCCGGGTAAATAGAAACCTTCATGCCAAATTTTGTGTCTCTAGCTTTTATAATAGCTGGGATCTGTGTGTTCATGCCTTAATCGACTCGGTTAGTGATCCTGTGGGGCCTCTCACGCCTCACTCTGCCTGTTACATGTATTAGCAAAAAGTTAGTATACCCTTTTTTAACCTTTTTCAATGGTCGAAGGTTATAAGAAACCTTGAGAAGCCTGGAAATACACGTATGTTGTCACAAAATTGTATGGCTCTAGCTCTTATAGTTGCTGAGATCCAGGCGTTCATACAGACGAACAGACAGACATGGGTCAATCGACTCGGCTGATTCAGATTATATATACTTTATGGGGTCGAAGATGCCTCCTTCTGCCTGTTACGCCATTTTCCTTCAATGTTTTTTCTAGATCTCAAAAGTGGCAAAACATGGGAAAACCAATACAGATGAAAAAAAAGCAAAAAGTGTTTCCCGGCTTCCTTCAGTAGCGTTCAACTCACTATTCAAGGCGTATTCGGGGGTATTTTTGCTGTAGTATTTTTGTGTTTTCTATACAGAATTTCGATTTTTCCTGTTACTCTCGCCAACTTTGATAACTTCTGAATTCAACACTTAAACACAACAAACAAACAACACTAACAAAACACAATAACAGGGCAAGAGACACGAGTTTCGAAATCCTGTTGTGTTCGGGGGGAGTCGAACTCCTACACACCGGGTCAGTCATACGTCAGGCAACAGCGTTGTGGGCCATCCCGTCCCCCCTTTGGAAGTGTTGTCAAATGCCAAGTTAAGTTGCTATGAGCCCTGTTTTTCCCATTATTCGACTTAGTTCACCTAGTAAAAACTGTCAAATCAAATCTAAAATAGTCTTACTTACAAGGAACTGTGTGTATTTCAGTTTATCGGTTCGATTCCTAGCGGGATCTATACGGTGTGTCCCGAAAATAACCGAACTTTAGATTTAAATCATACAACATACAGCGTCGTCTATTGAAATTTTGCAACATTAAAAAATAAATTCATCCTCTTTCAAACGCACCTAACTTCATGTAAGTCGGATGACAGATGTAAAAGTGAAAGCCACTTCAATAAAACAAAAGTTTTCTTTTTCTTTTCTTTTTAGGCCATGGATTTTAAAAAAATTCATGGACTCCTGTGTTTGTCGGAACGCAAATGTGCGTAACAGGCAGAAGGAGGCATCTGCGACCCCATAAACTATATATATTCTGAATAAGTATCAACAGCCGAGTCGATTGAGCCATGTCTGTCTGTCCGTCTGTCCGTCTGTCCGTCTGTCCGTCTGTCTGTCTGTATGAACACCTGGATCTCAGAAACTATAAGAGCTAGAGTCTTCAAATTTTGTGACAACATTCGTGTATATCCAGGTGTCTCAAAGTTTTTATAAAATTTGGCCACGCCCCTTCCCGCCTCTGTAAATCAGTAATAACTATTTAATATACACAATATACGCCCAACAACCAAAGTTATACATCTCACATGACAAATACCTTTTCACGGGTGTTTTCTGAAAATTTCATTTAAATCGGACTAATAATAAGTGAGATATGATCCGAATTAAACTCAATTTGAACGTATACTTATGCGCATATTAAGACCTTATTTACGCATCATACCGAAGTTCGAATCGTCGGACACACAGCATTTTACAAAACTTTTTATTTGCATAGAATGGTAACAGAATTAGCTGAGAATGCAACTTTGCCGACCGATCAACAAATCGGGCGGTGGCTTAGTGGTTGGGGTGGCGGACGGCGGTCCTGCGTGCGTGAGTTCGAATCCCATGCACGGCCGGCTGGGTGGAACTTATTATTTTAATTACTTTTTTTTTTGGTTATTTTTTTATTCTTATAAGCTTAAAGGAAAACTACAGTTATTTAATTAAATATCAATAAAAATAGTTATCAAAAATTAAATATTTTTTTTGCAATATTTAAGACAATCAATAAGTTACGAATGTTAGAGCGGGACGCCGATACATGCATGTCTGCATTTGCACATTTATGTTTCGGCGTCCCGCTCTAACACACATCAATTGCCGTATTCGGCGTAAGTACGCAACTGTCAGATTTGTACAACATTCGGCAAAGTTTATAAAAGTGTTCTACTTAATTAAATATGTTACGTACCAAAAAATCTAAAAACTATTGTTATGTTGCTGTTTAAATTACTTAATAGAAAAGAAAGAAAAAGGGAAAACTCGTCACACATTGATCGCGGCAGGAATCGAACCCGAGCACTGTCAACATCATTGGTCTTTGAATCGAGCACACACTCCGCTACGCTACTGTACAACTTCACATCAATTTATTGCCCTCTCGCTCTATCTAATGCTTATACTTCTTGTCTATTCGCTTTTGCATTGTTTATGTGTTCTTTTTTGTCTTTCAAATGAATTGAGTAATTAGAATATAAAATTTATATTTTTAAATTTTTCCAAATAAAGCAGAATTTTCATTTTAAATAACGGAATAATAATCCATGGCCTTCTACAGTCAGCACCTGACTGTAGCGTTCGACTGGTTTTAACTTTATTAAGGCATACGGAGTAGCTGAGAACCCCTTTGTCACCTTGGTCGCTATTAATTCAGCCCTGGCTAACAAAGGTTAAATGTAACAAAAAATACAAAAATAACAATTAACAAAATAACAATTATGAGATCATCTTCATCTCCTGGTTCTCGTCAAGGGGGACCGTAGGATGAGGTCCTTCGGCTGTCTCCTGTGGAGCCTTCTTGGTGGGCAAGCTCTTAACAGTGCCTTGGCTAGGCGATTTCTGTGGCGCTCAAGCCTGTCGTGGTACCGGCTGGAGTGCATGTTTATTGCCTCAAAGACAGTGGCTAGCTTGAGGTCTTTGTGCAAGGTTGTGTTCCGAACGTACCATTCGCAACCGGTAATCATCCTTACGATTTTATTTTGGGCAACCTGAATGCGACGAATTTGACTGTCGCAAGCCAAGCCCCAAATCTGGCAGCCATACTTCCATATTGGAGCTATGATTTGCTTGTAAATTGTCACTTTATTGGAGAGTGACAATTTACTTCATGAATTTATCAGCCAAAAGTGCTTTGACGCTGCTGCACGTATACGCAATCTCATCGCACTCACTTGCTTCGAGAAGTTGAGTCTCCGATCCAGAATTACGCCAAGATATTTGGCAGAATTTGACTGGGGGACAGGGGTACCATCTATGAGCACAGCCGGTGGTGTTCTTTGTTTCAGCGTGTAGCACACATTCGCTGATTTGTCTCCATTAATGCCAATGTTCCAGCGTTTTGCCCACTCCGAAAATGCTGATGCGAAGTGCTGGATGCCGTCGGCAGCATCATGCTCGCAGCAGGACCTGTAGGTGACACACACGTCGTCAGCAAATGTGGCTAACATTGACGTCCCGGGTAGGCTAACGTCTGGCCGTGGCATGTCGTAGCTGTACAAGCAGTAAAGCAGAGGACCAAGTACACTTCCCTGTGGTACCCCGGCTTCCACATGATGCTCGTTTGAGAGAGCCGAGTGGAATCGTACCGCAAATCTTCTCATTTCGAGATACGACCTCAGGAGGGTGGTCACCCCCATTTCTTCACAGAGTTCCTTTCCGAATGACAGAATCACAAAGACTGGCCCTCCATTCTTTCAGATGATCATCCAAAGTTTCATGCAATGTTAAGGACTCATCAAAGCTGATCCCTTTAGTTTGGAACATTTTCTGCATTCTGTCAATTGTTGGAAGAATTTCCGCCCAGGAAAAAAGAAGAACAATGAAATCGAATCTCTCAATTGCGTTGACAACTAAAGCTGCGTCTTGTCGTGTATCCACTGTTTCGGTCGGTGTATCGCGCAGTTTTTCTAAAGCCAGAAGTACTTGGTCGAGCTGAGTAGATACACATTTGACTGCTTCTGCGTTGGCACTCCATCTTGTATCAGACTGACGTTTAACCGTGACTTCGACGAATTCTTTCAAAACGTCCCATCGATGAGTGGATTTTGAAAAAAAGTGTAAATTCGTTCAATTGTCCCAAAGAATGTTACAGCCTGCGAATTGACATGAGCCGCATGGACCCCAACTAAGTTGAGCGAATGGTTACTGCACGGTACGAATACTGCTAAAGGATTGCTGTACCCCTGAATGGACGCCGGCCATTGTTGCTTGATTGTCGTATGACTGTCCCCTGCAGTTCCGTATATCCAAGGTATCCTGCTCGAGCTTTTTCAAAATCTCATTCGTCACTCCCTCTGCATTCTTGGTTTTGATGGAAATAAAATCTAGAAATGACTCCTTGATTTCAACAGAATTTTGTTTAACTTCAACGTATCGAATTATCTGAGACATTTGCTCATCGTGACTTGCATCTGATGTTGTGTCAAACGAGATGCTGAAATAAATTGCATTCTTGATCGCTGTGATGATAGATTTTCTAACGGTGTTTCCCAGAAGCGAGATTATTTCATTTTGAATATCAGGAGAAAAATAAGACAGAAATTTCTTATTGGCGGTGACTGCATCTACGTGAGATTTCATAACTGGGTCGAATTTACCCAAATATTTGATAAGAGCAAGAAAATTCCCCGGGTTGGAGTCTTCAGTGATGCTTTCTCGATGTCCCCTCAAAGCCAGGTTTTGCTGCGCAAGAGTTTGTATCGTGGCAATGATACGCTCTAGTATATCTTTCCACATTTTTGTTTCGCCACGGATCTGTTGTTGGAGTCGATCATCGATGATTCCCCCAATCTTCATCGAGCGTTGCAGGTCTTTCCATTCCATAAACGAAGAACGATGAGCAGGGCTATTTTCATGATCTTCTATACGAGGGTTCAGTTTTCTCCACGTTGAAAATCCAGTTACACTGCTGAAACTACTTTGATGACCTTTCTGTGGGAACAGCGTACAACAAAAGCAGAACAACGATTTTTTCAATATGGAATAGCACATCCAAGTTCTCTCGGTTTTTTCGCCGTTTTTATGTGTTCGTAGAAACCAAGTTTCATTCAGTGATCTACCCGTTTCATCAGGATAGAATGGACCGTTTTTGTTTTGTAGTTGTCCTGGGCCAGCATTCACCATTAAGTCACGGAAAGATTGATGCATGTTCATAGACCAAAAACCCATGTCACTCACAGCATCTTTAATTGACTCCCTGTCATTAGTGCTTTGATGATCTATTCTTGCTGTTTCGACAATTTCGCATGGAGAGACATTCAGTAAGCTTTCAAAACAGACATTTATAGGTTCCGTAAACGTTTCTATAACCACTCTGTGCTAATTGGGTAATTAACATGAATTTAAACTATTTCACGCAATTTTACATATATTCATTTCTGAAAACGTTTCTTACCATGCTCTCTTCTATGTCCATGTCATCGGATGCGATTTGTTTTTCATCTGTTGCACTCGATGATTCAGTGTCTTCTTCATTTGACTTTTCCTTCGATGGATCCACTATCTTTAACAACACATCAGTTTAATACGTTATACATTAAAATAAAAAATTAACCAAGATCATCATTGTTGTCACAATTACCATATTATTGTTGTCAGTAGTTCCATCAGTAAAGCTTGAGTCGCCCATGGATGATTCTACAGTGGACGAATTCGTTTCACTTCTCGAAGCTCGAGAATTGTTGCCTCCAATAAAATTTTTATGAACTCCTTGGATTGATGTGAAACCATTTGTTTTTGTATTTTCGCTTTACTGAACTGCGCTCCACTCAGTTTTTTCGTGGAAACATTTTGAAAATTCAAATTTCTTGAAGCACTTGGCGCAAAAATGACAATTTGCGAAAACAAGTTTGACCGGTTACAACTTGTCATTGCCGCCGATATATTCGATACCGATATCGAAACTCTCGACTGTGAATACGAGCCGATACTATCGATAATGACGAGAACCATCGACGAACCTCGGCGGACAATAAAAAAAAGTATATGAAAAACAGATTGATACGTTTTGGGATTGATTATTAAGTCTACGCTTTACCAAATATATAAGAAAAATTTCATACTTATCACCTTTTTTCTCAGCGCTTGGCCTTAACTATTATCCGTTTGACGTAAATCAATAATTAACATAACAAATAAAAACAAACATGAGCCCGGCTGCCCCCTTCGCCCCCCCTCACTACACCGAGCAATACACTGGACAATTCAACAACAACACACAATTATCGGAAGACATGTATTAAAGATTAATTTACATACTCTGACTTGTTTTTTCCATAATTAATAATAAACTCAAAGTTTGCTATAAAGAAATTTTTTCCGCAAATTTTAACAATTCATAGCACCTCTAAGTCAGCTGACTTTGAAAGCGCGCCAAAAATAAACGATAACTCGTAAAAATTTTCTAAAATTATTTTTATGCTATCTTGCTACTAAGGAATCAACAAATGAAAGGAGCATTAAAATATCAATCACAAAAAATATTGCATTAATACCAAAATTTCGGGCTTTTTACCCATAGTGCAGTGGCCGCGCAAAAATATAATCAAAATGTCGCTAGGGTGCTCCTTGGGGTATTCAAAAAAGTGCCTAAAGAAAACAAGGATATTATTAGGACTTGCCCAGCAATAAGTATCTGCTGCTAACAACGTACTTACTTTGTACTAAAACTAGCAATACTTGTTTAATTCCTGAGTATGATACGTTAAACTAAATAAGCAATTTAATTATTGCTCTTATTTAATGGAACTTTGCGGAAAGTGAAAATTAGCTAGGCTGCTACGGATTAAAAAAACACCACCAAGTTCAATAATCCAAATGAGAGTAATTCTATTTTTGACAAAAGGAGAAGGCAAAAGCACAAAGTAAAGACTTACAGCTAGCTTATGATAATTAACAGCGTTCCATTATGTATGTTAGAGTGACTTCAAGTTATACGTATGTACATATGTACATATGCACGGGAACAGCTGTTTTGAGTCGATAGACAGTTATCGATGAATTCAACTGTCCTGGTACTACATATCCACCGACAGAGCAAGCAGTGAAGTTTTTGCTCTCTCTTAAAAGCCAGATCGGTCAGCGAACCCGCTTACCGTTTGGATTTATACACCGTTTGAACTGTCGGTTGGATGCCCGAGACCACAGGCTCAGCGACCATCAAGTAGATTTTTCAAGGGCGGATTTTGTCAGCTATAATCAAGAGCCGAGGGCGGCGGGTTCAGCTATCTTGCCGCGAATTAATTTTCAATATGTGCGTGCGAGTAATTTGAGTTTTTATTTTTGAAATATTTAAAAATCTAATATAATAATAATTTAATGTGTGTGCAGCTGATAATAAATACGGAGACGGAACACCAAATACATGTCGTCGCCCTGGTGAGTCCAGTCCATGCGGAGAGCCGCCAGGGTATATCATTCGCCCTTCTTGCATGAAAAAATCTCCGTTCGCCGTCCACCAAACTGTGTCCAGCTCCCACACCATCATTAGAAACCAGGCGAACGCTACAGTCAGATGCTGACTGTAGAAGGCCATGGATTACACAGCCTCACAAAAAAAAAAAAAAGTTGTATGATCTGGGTATGCGGCATATGCAGTTATATGTTGGGTCGCTGATTCCGAATCCGGCGTCAGAAATTCTCCATCACGTCTGGATTTCGACATAACCTAAAAAAACTGAAAAACCTTTAAATATCCCCCAAATGATATAGAATCCTGATCTGGACATTCGGTATATGCTTTAATATTTATTTTGACTTTCTAAGTCCGAATCCGAAGTCGAAATTTACACTTGAAGTCCAAGTTTCGATTTAACCTCAAAAAACTCGAACAATGTTTGGAGCCCCATAAAATAATAGGTGGACATGATCGGGTAGTGCGATATATGTTTATATATGTTTTTGACCTTCCAAATGAGAGTCTGAAGTCAAAACGAGCCTATCACGTCCAAATTTTAACCTAACCTAATTGAGAGATGTTTTAAGGTTTTTCAGTTTTTTGAGGTTTTGTCAAAATCCAGACGTGATGGAGAATTTCCGGAATCAGCGACCCCAAATACATACAAGTATAATTGCTTATGCCGCATACCAAGATCATGACACTTTTTTTGTGGGCCTGTGTAATCCTCCTAATGGGATTATTTCTAATTTTAGATGACTCTCTCTATATATTTCTCTCTTTTCTCTGGCTAACGCGCCTCAATCGTTCTTGTGTTCGTACTGTAAGGATGTTTTCTCAGGCTGGGGTACATATCTCAGTCTCGCCAGGGTCTTTACAGAAAAATTTATAAATACTAGGAGTTTGTTTGTTCACTCACGACAATACTCACGATCTGCCTTTGGCCGTGCAGAACGCCCGTGACCGCAGGTACTTTTCGTCTGTACTCCCACAAGTCGCTCAGTGGTGTATTCTACCTCGCCGCAACTTGTTAGAACACACGCTCACGCACCCACTTGCCACTCACGACACGGACTGTGGGTGTGTCTACTCAGAATCGCTCACTGGCCAGAGCATCGACATACCAGAAAGCACGACTCTGCAAATACACACGCACACTTACATGAGGCCTTCACACAATGCGCTAGGGGAACAATTGGTCACTGGGTTGTAATCAGTGCGGGTTTTGTTTATCCTGTAATTTGCAACATGGTTTATTTCTTTTCTACAGTGGCTCACAGCTTATTTCAACCAGCATATATTCTAAACTTTAGAAGCGTATAAAAATATAGCCAAATGCGATATCGCAATAGTTTAAACGCCCGATACTCTGTTAGGGTCTTAACATATTATTTATACATTTAAAACATTTTTAAATATTTTTTAAATATTTTTTATTACAATAATAAAGAAACTACACCTAAAAGCAATGCAACAGCTTATTTCAACCAGCTGCTTTGCAGCTATGCAAAGTTCCGTTATTTTGCAAAGTAGCGGTTTTTGTTTTGGCTATGCCTTTTCCTTATTATTCGTAGCCGATTTCAATTTAGTTTTGCTTAATTTGGTCTGAAAAAGGTGCACAAAAATTCGATTAGCAAAATGGGACGACGTACAACAATAGAGCAGCGCGAACTTGTGTTAAAACATTTTAAAATGGACATTCGCGCAAGAAAATTGCTGAAATGGTTTCCTTAAGTGATTCCACGGTCCAGAGCATAATTTACCGTTTTGTTCGTGAAAATAGGACCCATGACAAGGGACAACGACCCAAAACA